>PVKE010000843.1:95050-106770 GCA_004027555.1 Craseonycteris thonglongyai
ACTTGTGCAAACAGGGCCTGTGTACTGTCCCTTTCTGCATCCCAGGGTCTAATGTGGGACCTGGCTCATTGTTGGTGCGCCATACATTCTCACTGAACAGTAATAAATACTCAGGTCTCAATTAAGAGAGGGAGGGAAAGAGGAAGTTGGCACTCCTGTCACAAGACACCACTTCTTCCTCTTTCCTTTTTCTCCGATTTCAGGAAGACTTTATTCCTACTCCCCCACCCCAAGAGGCTAGGGAAGTAGTTGCTACCTGCAGTCTGTACCTGGAGCCTCAGTTCCATCGCTAAATGTAACTCACTTTTCCTCTCTCATCCCTTTCTTCCCTCTCAGCCAAAGCCAACAATGGACCCATTAAACCCAAAGGCAGATACATTTGCACAACCGACTGGAAATTGAAAAGAGTGAAAGCCAGATGCCCCTCTGGGAAAGCAATTTCCTGATTTTTCAAAGTTCACCCATTTCCACCATGTATAAATGGCCCATTTTTCAATTCTCTCGGGTGAGCTCTCTAGTCACCAACTGTAATGTGTCTTGACACTCAGTCTCATCTTTTCCTCCTCCTTCTCTCAAGTCAAAATTAAAGCACCTCCCTGTACCTGAGATTTCACCTCTAGATGTTAATACTAATAATTCACAGCATATTTATTGGGTGATTGCTGTGTGCAAAGTGGAATGTCATGGGCCTTAAGGGAAGCCAGAAAAAATATTGTTTGTGGAATCAGAATGGCATATTTCATAGGGAATTGTGAAAACATCAGCCCTGTTGTTCCTGAGGGGGAAACTGAGGCCCATGAGGACCAGAATTTAAGACCTGGGCTGTTTTTTGTTTGTTCTTTGTTTTGTTTTTGCTGTGAAGAAGCATACAACAAAATAGATATATCAGGAAATGAAGCAACATTAATAAAGTTCACAGGTCTTTTAGACTGACAGGCTAGTGAATAATCTAAAGAGGGGATGTGGACTTCACATGAGCATTCATTATCATCTTCATCATGATCTTAATCATTACCATCTTCTTCAACTCCATCATCATCATCACCATCTTATTCTTCTTCATCATCTTCATCACCATCATCTTCGTCATCTTCATCATCGTCTATTGAATACTGCTATGTGCTAGACACTCTGCTAAGTCACTTGCAGGTATTAATAGTATCTTATTTAATATCTTCTCTAAACTTAAGAAGGTATGTTTATCTTAAGAGATGAGAAATCTGAAGGGGAGAGTGACAGCTGAGTTCCCAGGGCTATCCCAGGATGGCAGTGGGGACATCTTTACATAGAGGAGAGTAAGAAAGGAAGTCTATTAGAATCACGTATCTGAAGGGTCAGGGTGAACCAATGTGGCTTATGCAGAATGGGCCTCAGCGCAGTGAACTCATGGGGCAAAGGGTCAGAGTTCAGGCACGCTGGGTGGGATGTCAGTGGAGAAGATGGATGGGGCAGTAACAAGTTAACAAGTTAACAAGTGAGGTGACAGGATGGACTCTGTGTATTTGCTGGGATGGGAGACGGTCCAGCGTTCTCAGTATGTGGATCATCTAGCCCATTTAAAAAATGAAAGTAGGACAGAAAAAGGACAAACCTATGATGTAACATTCATTCATTCATTCATTCATTCACTATTTCTTCCCTCCCTCTTTGCCTCCCTCCTCCTTCCTTTCTTTCTTTTTTTTTCTTTCTTTCATTCATTTATTCCCTTGGCACTTGATAGCACCTAGTAGATGATTGACACTATGCCAAATACTGAAAATTTAATGGGAAGTTGGAATGACATAACTATCAACAATATGCCAGGCATTGTATCAGACACTTTAAACAAGTTAATAATTTCTAATGCCTAAAACGGCCTTACTACTTGGATTTTATTATTACCATTTGATGGGAGGAGGGTGGGGCTAGGGCTCAGAGTAGTAAAGTAACTTTCCCAAGATCACACAGCTAATAAACAATAGTTTCACCAGGATTTAATTCAGTCAATAGATTCATACATCAGAAGAAAAAAAAAGAGAGAGAGAGAGAAAAGGAAAACAAAGACTCTCCCCAGTTTCCATTCTCAAACTCTCTGGGCCAGTCATCCCTCCAGTGGCTGCGGTTAAATTTAGCGCCCACAGTTGCTTTCCAGGCCAGTGTTCCTGGCTGACTGTAAGGTTTGAGGATGTTGCTCTTTGATGCAGGGCATAAAAAGCAGGCTGCTGAGCCACCCTGGCTCAGCACAATGGGGGCTCCACGGGGGAGTGAGTCAGCCAGGAAGCCCTTGTGAATGTCAAGCACAAACATCCCAGAATAGCTGCCCACTGGGCATGAGGCTTCAGTAGCTGCCCCTGGTATGCCAGTCTGTGAATTGGAGATGGCATTGAGCTTGACAAAATGAGTCTGAGCCAAAAATAATCCCTGTCTGCTCCACAAGGCTCCTGGGGAAGTGAAAGAAAACTTCAGGTAGAAGCACCTCAGAAAAAAATAAAAATAAAAATAAAAATGAAGCAGCAGCTAGAGGCCCCAGTTCACTGGTGAAATTAATTCACAACGGACCAGAAGGCCCTCCAGCCCGTGTGTCACCCATGACCGAGGGACTGGGCACGTTTGACCTGGGACCACAGTGGGCATCCCAAAAGGCCTTTTAAAATTTGTTTAATCTGACAATTTAAGGTCCTAGGCCAAGCTTGTCCAACCCACAGCCCATGGGCCGCATGTGGCCAGGGATGACTTAGAATGTGGCCTAATACAATTTGTAAAGTTTCTTAAAATATTGAGATTTTCTTTGCGAATTTTTTTAAAGCTCATCAGCGATCATTAGTGTTAGTGTTTTTTATGTGTGACCCAAGACAGTTTTTCCAATGTGGTCCACAGAAACCAAAAGATTGGACACCCCTGTCCCAGGGAAAAGAGAAAATGAGACTGATTGGATTCAAGAGAGCTGGAAGGCTCACTAATCATGAAAAACAACTTTAAAAAAAGAAAAGACATTCAGGCATTCAAATACCAGATACTTAATTAGGGCCTGTGACATGGTAGGTGGTGGACTTGGCACTGGCTATACAATGAGAAACTATGCATCACTGAACATTGAATTTCCAGAGTCCAATTTCCCTAACCAAATCCTCAAGGGTTCTTCCTTTGGGAGGATGCATAATTTATTAGTTAGGTCTTCTTGGGTCAAAAGTAAAAGGAACACAACTCAAAGAGGATTAAAGGAAACCAAAAGGAATATTTTGGCTCACTGACAAAACGTCAGGCATGGCTGGATCCAGGGGCCAAAGCAATGTCAACAAACTCTCTCACTGGCTGCATTTCTCTGTCCCACCTTCTATTTTGGTTCCATTCTCAGGAATATTTGGGGGGGAGTTGGGAGAGAGTTCCCAATGACTCTAGGCCTTCATACCCATAGTTAGGTGATAGAGTAAATAATTATGTAAATTAAACTTAAAAGTGTGTCTTGTCTATAGCCATTACAAACAAAATAAAACAAAACAAAACTGAGAAAACATCCTTCCAGTATTTAAAAGCTATTATCTGGTTCATTAAATAAATTGATTTAGTTGCTTTCCTTTCATTTTACTCATTAATATAAATGAAAATATATGCTAATGATTCATGCTGAGACTATACAATCATAAACTGCAACATAAGCTGGCTGCCTAGTCAAGAGTTTGGCAAAAATCAACCAAAAACATTCTCTGAGAACCAAGCGGCTATATAGGACTTGCAATAAAGAGTATTGTATACGAGGGCTGTCCAGAAAAAAATCCAGCCATTGTCAATATAACGAGAATGGTTACATGGCTGGATACTTGGATACTTTCTGGACAGCCCTTGGATTTTATTATTAGTTGTAAAATGTGTGCTATACATCTTTTATGTCAAAACAAATTATAATAAACTTATACATGCATACATTGTTTTACAGAGCCAATTGTTGAACACTTACCACTCACCACTGACATTGAACCCAGCTACACTTTGTCCCAGGACCAGCTCTCCCCAGGAGACAACAATTCTAGGCCCCAGGACACTGTATGAACTTCCCTTTCCCATGGGCGACTTCCTCTTAGACAGAGCTCAGTATAGATTAGCACTTAGCCCCTATTAGCACTTTTTCTCCCAGCAGGCTACTCATCTCCAGTGCAAATTTGCTACCTCAGCCCCAAAACCTTGGAGCTCCTCAAACCAAAGGGGACTGAGCAGCAGAGCTTGGCCAAGTCATCAAGAGAGCCAGATAACTTCACACATGTGTTTCAGTAACAATATGTCTGTAAACCAGAAGAGGCCCTTCCATGATTCTTCCCAGAGCATTCCGTAGTGGGTCACTGTTCAATCAACAGAAGTGGGAGACAAATCTCAAACGCCAGACTGAATTTTTTCAAGGAGTTCCTATGATTTAAGGCCTGCCTCGCCAATCACTTTGATACGTATGCAAAACGTACACCAGCAGATGCCATTGCTTTTGTCTTGGCATGTAGAATGTCGTCTGCAATGAAAGGAGAGAATGTTCTCGAATCGGCCTGGGGTGCTCAGACAAAGTGCTATGACCTTGCGGGGAGTGGAGATTCCAGCTGAGGACACATTTCCACTAAGCTGCAGAAATGTGGGCAGCAGCATTGGGGAAAGATGGGGAAGAATGTGGGGCAGGAGATTGGTAGGATATTCTTGCCTCTGCAATGCTCGTCTCCTGTCTCCATCCCTCCTTTCAGTTCTGGTTCGTTCCCCTCCCGTAGGCAGCTCTAACATGCTGCATACCTCCTCTTACACTGAACTGCAGGTACCTATTCAACTGTCTGTCTCTCCCACTAGACTGCAAGCTCCTCTATGTCAGGCAATCGGTCTTGCTCACTGTGATTCCCAGTGCACAGCACCTGCCTAGAATTCCATGAACAGACTGAACGAACCTGAGCCCAGAACTGCCTGTTCCCCACGCCTCTACACCCCAGAATACACTGCTGCCTGAGGACCAGGGTCCCACATCTGGTTGCTGGAGCCTTCTGGCTTTTCTTGCAAGTGTTCTCACCTTCTAGACCCTAGTCCTGGCCTGCCCCCTACACCCACTCTCACGGGCTTCCTTGGCTCATGTTCGTGACGAAGCTGGCTGCTCCCTCTCCCCTCTTCTGCCTTTCTCATGGGTGCCAAATGTAATGGGGGTGAATAGTGAGGGGCATCCATGGAGTCTGCCTCAGGAGACATGGTTGGGTGCAGGCTCCTGTGCTCTGGTCAGGAATGCATCATGGTGTCCTGCGAAAGAGCCTGACCCTAAAGTTCACAAGCTCCATCTCAGTCCGTTTCCTACCCGGGTGCCCATGGGCAAGTCATTTTACCTCGTTGAGCCTCCGTTTTCTCAACAACACAGTAGATAGAATGATCCCTATCTAATCCATGAGCTTCTATACAAGTTCAAATGAATACTGCAGAGGTAGCGTGTTTTGCAAACCATACAGGGCTATATGCATGTGCATGGAGCTGAAACGGGTTGCTACAAAGACCACTGTAGGTGAGAACTCTACAAATATTTGATGGACATCCAAGAATACTGCATCTTCAGCTCGCTCTTTACAATGCCTCAGTGTTGTAAAGGATTTTTGGCATGTTTCATTCTCCAGGCTCAACCAGCTTATCCCACACGAACCATGATATACTGGAAATAGCTTTTCAAAGCCCAACCTTAAATTATCATGCTAGATTGGGTGCTTAGCCCAAAGCAGTATTAATATGAACCAATCCAATGAAATGAAGCTCAAATGCCATCTTTTTCCCCGAAGTCTTCTCTGATTCAAACTGCCCCTACCCCCAAACCACCACCACAAAACTCTGAAAGCCTTATCATCCTTCTTTGAATTTGCTCCCAACCCTAACATCCCTGGGATTCCAGGCCTCCGTGAGGTGACTAGTATCATGGAGACATGAAAACAAACAGGCTAGAATAGAACAAATTGAAATAAAAATGAGTTGTTATCCTCTACTCATGATAGCTTGCACAGAGTGGGGTTGAAGTTGCCAGATCTGAACATTGCCCCTTACGTGACAGTCATGTCATACATTAAACCATAAGTACATGTGGGGAGTAAAAGGACTCAATGCCATAGATACTGCCAAAGTATTTAATGGGACAGAATTCACGGATATCATACATAAGGAAGGTACAGGGTCACATGTACAGGACTCCAGTCCTAGTTCTAGCTTTGATGCTACTTTTGTGGCTCTGGACAAGTTACTTAAGCTCAATGACTCTCCATTTCTTCATCGGTCAAATGGAAAGTGATTACAGTTCTTAGCTCAGGCAGTTGTTGTAAGTATTAAATAATATAATGGTTGTTGAGATCCAGACACCAGTGAAATGATCCATACATGCTAGCTATTACTATTGTTTTTATTGTTATATTTCAGGAACCTAGGTTCAAGTTCTTGTGCTACTCAACACCATGATGTAGGCGGGTATAGTAACTTCTACAGCTAAACTTTCCAATGGTCACATGCTGGGTGTTGCCTCTCTCTCCTGAGAGGAATGACATTTCTTTCCCTGGGTGATTATTTTGTATTTATTAACACTCAGTTTTCTACTCCATGTTCCTAAAGTGTCACATAGACTTCTCCACAGTTGTGCTTATTACCTTGAGTTGTAATGAATTATTATCCCATTGAGATTCTGAAGACCTCAGGGGCAAAGGCTTAGTCTCATTTGTCTTTGTATTTCCAGAGTTTCACAAAATGTGCAGTCCTTCATTGATGTTTAATATCTGTTAAGCTGATTTTTTAAAAGGAATATTAATTAGGCCAGTCTTGCTCAAAACACTCACTCGGTAATATGAGGAGGAGGAA
Source organism: Craseonycteris thonglongyai (assembly GCA_004027555.1). Classification (NCBI taxonomy): domain Eukaryota; kingdom Metazoa; phylum Chordata; class Mammalia; order Chiroptera; family Craseonycteridae; genus Craseonycteris; species Craseonycteris thonglongyai. The sequence goes on from PVKE010000843.1 coordinate 101,864, forward strand.
GTAGCACAGTGAATTTCCACAGTGTGCCAAGCATCAAGCTTGGCCATTATGACTTTTATGCCGTTTACTCTCTTTATCAGTCAGGCACACATTCAGGTAGGGATAGAACACTAGACGTACCTTATACAAATAGGGCTTACTTTTCTTGCGTTTCCTAGGTGGGGGATTTCTAGTTCTATTTTACTCTTTATTGGTACTATGTGGACACTGCAGTGTGCATCTGCACTGCCATCTTGAACTCTGTCCTCATGCTTGCAAGATGGCTGTCACAGTCCCAAGCAACACTTCCACAATCAAAGCAGAAAGACATGGGGCAAGGTGCACCAGACTTTTCCACTGCCTTAAACCTAGAAATCACAAGCGACTCCAGAGACCTGCAAGAGAACTCCACCTCGCTCCTCCTGGCCAATCCTAGTACGAAGGGGACTGTGGATGAGCAGGAGTTAGCGGGGTGCTTACTGCTCTCAACAGAGAAGTGAGTTTCTTATCCAGGAAAAAAGCATCACTATGAGGAATATGGTCAAGAGCGTCTGCCACACTCCATGAAAACCTAACAGAGGCGCTATTCATACTCCTCTGCACCAATGAGGAGCCTGAAGTTGAGTAAAACAATCCCTGCAAATTCAATGCGTTGGCCCATGGAAAGCTCACATCTGCTGACTCACTGTCCACACCCTCTGCCATAAGCCACATTGAAAATGAACAAGAAAAATTTATCTAAGGTCATGTTTCTGTATGTTCACAACAAGCTAGGCTTCAGCTTCCACTTCCCTTATTTTTGAGGAAGAAGTTGTTTGCTGAAGAAGGCAAGCTCTTGACCTTCCTGCCCTAAGACATCACATTGCTACCAAATTAGCAACTGCCCCGCTCTCTGCATGCTTTATGAACCTGTCTTCTATAATCTCCAGCAAAATGTCAATCCAGGCTGCCTCACTACGCGAGTGTGCTCAGCCTAAGTTTCGAGAGTCGAAATGAATCACAATGAGGTTTAAAACGTGTATGCTGAGCAAAGAAACCATCCAGATTGATAAAAATAAACACTTAATCCTGCTCATTTGAAGAAAACCGTGGATGAGTCCATTCAACTAGAACCTTCTAACAGCTTAGAGCAATAAAATGCTTTTGTGGCCTTCCTAATCCATTTTTAATTTTTGGCTACAATTAATAACATAAATACCTTGGCGTCAAAAGCTGCCTTCCTTCTGAAGGCTAGCCCACTCTTTCTCATATTACATTCCCATTTGTCTTTGCCAAAGCTGGGTGCAATTTGTACACATAGGAGTAATTGTGTCTATTCTGTAGATAAAGGAGTTAAGACACAGGGTACAGTTACTTGGAAAAAGAGAGGCAGCTGCCAAGATTAATGTCACTTTCTTGTACATTTTTATTAGTCCCGTTTCCAACCAAAGAGAAGACTCTTGATATATTTACTCCAGAGCAACTGGCCCAGAGCTGTGTCCACAGGCAAAATGAATAGGAGAGTTCAAATAATGTTATGGAGGGACACCTGGCGAAGACCCCATATATGAGTTTGTCCCTGAATTCTACTGACGTTTTCCCCTCAGTTCAACTCTCCCCAAAACAAATATGTTAGGGACCCGTTCTCCTCTTCAAGGCTTTGCCGTCTGTAAGAATCTCACATCCTGTAAGCATGTTGAGAATAAAAATGCCTTCTGAGGGAAGCCGGGATGGCTCAGCGGGTTGAGCACCCACATTGCAGCCCCAGGGTCCGAGGATTGTATCCTGGCCCCCGCCCATGTGGACCCATATGCTGAACTGGGGTGTGCCCCCAGTTTAGTTCCCGCAGGAGCGAGCTTCTCATGTGGGAGGTCCCCTGCCCGGTTCCTGCCCTGTGCAACCCCTGCACCCACCTGTGGAAGGAAACTATGTCAAAAACTGATGACGAACAACTGTGGAGACTGCTCTGGGCCCTCCTCCTTCTCTCTGTCTCTCTCTATCATTTTCTTAAAAATGCCTTCTGCCCCAACACTTTTCTGAAAAGGCAGAAATATTGGGAGAAGTTTCTAGCTTTGTCCAGTAGAAGTGGGGACTTGGGAGGAGAGTTCTGTCCACCTTCTCCATGTGTTTTGTGGTGGCAGGAAGTCTACTCCCCATGTCACAGCCCAAGGAGAGATGTTTTGGGAAAGGGCGAGCTGAGTTCAAATCCCAGTCCTGATACTTGCTAGCTATGGACCCCCAAGCTAAGCTGTGTCGTCTCTCTGAGTATCTGTCAGCACATCTGGGACAGGACAGGTGATAAGACAAGACCTAGGGAGAAGTGTTACAAAGATGACCTGAGATAGTGGGTAAATGGCCTCGTAGGTATTTAGCACATGTATCAGAATTTCATGGAAAAGTGAGGTGCAGCTGTCCTCACCTGCTGATTTGTGTCCTCAGAGGCTGAGGGAGGGCCAGGCACCAGGTGGGGGATGCTCTGTGCTGTGGGCTTCAAGGATCTCCAGGTAGGATGGCCTGAAATAGGTACCAGTTGGAATAAATCATTCTAGGGACGAGGGAGACTCAGCCCTGGAGGAAAATCGTGCTGGGAGTAGAGTGAGCGTAGCCCTGGAAGAAGAAGGAGCCAGGTTCCGAAGCAAAGCCTGGGAATTAAGCCTGTTCAGAAGCTCCTTCGCTCCATTTTCCCTCTCTAACCCCTCCCCCCAGCCACACACACACACACACACACACACACACACACACACACACTGACATCCTTTTGCGTTTCATAACAGAGCTCAGCCCTGTCTCACTGAAAAGAACCTCATCAAGATCTTTTAGACGGAGCAGAACTGGCTCCCAGAAAAATACAGAGGACTAAAAGGCACTAAAAATAGTCTCAATATCACGAAGAGACCAGGAAACCAACATTCAAACATCAATAAGATACATCAAGAGGGTTTAAAATGGGGGCCGGGAGGCCAGAATGCTCCTTAAACAAATATATTCTGGTTTGCTTAAACTTTTTATGTTGAATAGGGAGCTTTAGGTATCTCTCAAGACATAAATAATTCCAATTGCAGGTTTCCTTCTCTTTAAATAATGTAGTGCATCAATAAATATATCTGTATTTATTTATCTGAATAGAGCAGAGGGTACCAGCGTAATAAGAAAATAGCAAGAATCTGATCCCTCCTGTAGAAGATCGTGTTTTGAGAGGTTGAGAGGACTTGCTTAAGGTCTCTCTCCTAGTTAGCGAGCAACAAGACTGACTGCAAGGGATCTCCAAGGACACAGAGCTCCTCTGTCATCTGATTGCCCACTGACTACAACGTATTACAAAGCACTGGACTGCCTTCCTCCTTCCTCCTCCCTCCTCCCTCCTCCCTCCTCCCTCGACATGGTATTGAACAACCCCAGATGAAAAGGTCACGTGGATCAGAATATTACAGATGTAGGATGACATCTCAAATTGCACATAGCATCAAAGTATATGAAGTAATATATTTCCTGGCTCCCCCTTAGGACTGTCATCAAAATAATAAAGAAGCTGTTTCCCACCTCCCACACTAATTCCGCCGTAATCTGAACATAGTGATATATTTGCCTTTCCCAAACTGGAATTTGTGAAAGTATGAGCAAAAATGGGAGTCCCATCAGCCGTGGGGGTTTCAGAGAAGACATTTGTGTCATTTTTGGCGTGACAGGTCAGGGATCCCTGGACTTCAACCAAAGTGTCAAATGGCCCAAGGCCTAAACACTCTCATTTGCCTTCTGTAATCCCCCTCAGCCTGCTAGGAAAGTCTTCCCTCCTTCTGCCAGCCAACAAAATATCTCTTTTCTGCTCCCAGATATCCACAGCACCTACTGCTGATGCTTTCCGATGGCTTTTTAAACAGCAGGAGTTGTTTTAGAATAATGAACAGGGAATGTGCTCTGAAATTAGAAAACGGAGGTGTGAGTTCCTGGCCCATTGCTCACTCACGTAAACTGAGCCATCTTCTGGTCTCAGAGATCCAGACAGTCGGCGTGATGTAGATAGCACTCCTGAATGTTTACAGAAGCCCCTCAACATTTTAGTCAACCCATCGCTTCATAACCATTCCAGGACATGATTCCTGGCGGTTGTCTGGAGCTGTGTAGGATACCTTGTCAGTGAGCAGTAAAATTGGATCAAGGAAGATCAAAGAAGCACCAGGAAATCAAGCCCCCCAAGGGAGGTGTTTATGAAAACAGCAGGGGTGGATGGGGCAGGATCAGTGATGATGAGGGGCCCTGAGTCTATCAGACACAGACACAGACTCCACCCACTGCCCCAAGGAGTTAAGAGGCCCACTTGGCACGGAGCTGAGATGGATCCACTGTGAAGCTGATCAAGTTGAAGCTTCTGGAACCTTCACTTGAAAGGCTCAATTGAAGCCTACAGCTTTTTTCTTAATTCCCCCATTTCTATGACTTGAGTAGTTGAACTATTTTCTGAGATGTACACACACACACACACACACACACACACACACACACACACAAAATTGTTCTCTTTTGATAAGAGTCAAACTCATAGAAGCAGAGTGGCGTTTTCCAGGGGCAGGGGAGGGGGCAATGGAGAGGTGATGGTCAAAGGGTAAAAGTTTCAGTTATGCCACAAACTGCCTCTCTGATGTTACATCAATGCTTCCAATTAGGTTAGAGTTAAGACCTTTTGGCCTGATCGGCATTCTGTCCTTTTAAAGGCACCCTGCTGAGCGATCCAAGAAAGACAGCGAAGTATATAAACAAGGTGCCTGTGTCCTTTCGTGAACACATGAAAATTACAACTAAATTATAGAACAGTCAACCTGGAGAAGCATCTGAAGCCTAGCTGAGCATAAGTTTTATAACTAAGGATATGAAGAAGCCACAGGAAGAATGGTAGGAGGGGCGGAGACAGGAAGCAGGCCGACCTCCAACCATGTGGCATTTGAAAATCGAGA
>PVKE010000843.1:106870-120477 GCA_004027555.1 Craseonycteris thonglongyai
CCGAGGATCGAATCCCGGCTCCGGCCCAGGCAGGACCCACGTGCTGAACTGGGGAGTTCCCACAGTTTGGTTCTCTGACTGTCTCTGTCTCTGTCTCTCTCTCTATCTGTCAAAAAGTAAAATAGAAATAACTATGCACTGAAGACAAAAAGATAATTTCTCTCTATAAATGTGAAAAGATAAAAAAAAAAAAAAGAAAATCGAGAGGGATATTTCAGACAGGGAGGTTTCCCCAAAGGGGCGAAGGACCCCAGCCTCACCACAGCCTCCCCAGCCTGGGGGACTGGTGCCAGAAAGAGGAAACCCCACAACATCTGGGAGTGACAAACCAGTAGGGATGGTGACCATCCAATGGCTGTGGGATCCCCAGACGTTCTCTTAAAGGGCCCATGCAGGCACTCACTGCCTTGCAGCCACTCACCACGGGCTCCAGCGGAGGGACGGTGGCAAGGTACATCCGAGGGGTGAGGGAGGCAGACTGAGGTGTGTGGCTGCTGGGCGAGGCCTGGGGGATTGTCACCGATTTCCCTGTGTGGGATCTTCCACCCCAGCAACCTGCAGGCAGGTACCGTCTTTCCTGTGTTGCGCCTGCCCCACTGGCCAAATCTGCATCTGTATGGCCGGCTGAGCTCCATTGCTCCACCCTGCTGACTCAGTGGGACCCCACCCTACCCAACTCCCCCAAAGCCAGAGGCAATTTTTTTTTTGGGCAGGCAGCCTCCGGCCCCGCCCACATTGTGTTCTTTCTTGGAAAACTGGGTCCCAGGTGGGCAGTGACTGGCCTCAGTGTGCTGAGTAGTTAAAGGCTCAGCACTGGCACCAGACCCGAATGAAACGACGTTAACCTGGTGACCACAACTCTTCCCACTCTAGTGACTCCCTGAGACCTTGCCTCTCCCAATTTTCAAACTGCATGAGGCTTTATCCGTGACTGAACCTTAAGGGAGCCAGCAGGTGCAGTGGGCTTTGGTGTGTCCTGGCTTTTGGGGGGAGCTGCCCCAGGCCTAGTACTGGTGGCAGCCTCCTCAGTTCACAGTGTGGCTTCTCCCACCCATCTCCAGGTTTAGCACAGGCAGCGAACAACCATGGATCACGCTGGAGTCCTGCCAGGCAGTTCTCCCTCGGTCACAGGCAGTGGATAATGTGGACCTGCACTGGATGGAGCCTCTCCCAAGAGGCCCAGACCAACCCACTTAGAGCTGGGAAGTTAAATGATTTTCCACAGGTCCTGCAGTTAAGTGGCAAAGCTGAGACTCAAAACTACTGTATATGTCCCTTCCCCCATCACTTCCAACCAACGTCAGGAGACATCTCTATTTTCCCCCGATGATGTTATTTTTTTAATTTTCTTTTTATTGTTCTATTGACAGAGACACAGAAGGGGTAGGGCCCGGAGCAGTCTCCATAGCGGCACATCATATAGTTTCACTCCACAGGTGGGCATGGGGCTGCCCAGGGCTGGAACTGGGCCTGAGGCCTCCTGAATGGGACCTCTTACATGAAAGCACACCTGGGGTGGGAGCTGAACTGAGGGCTTCCTACACAGGAAGCTCACCCCAGTGAGAACTGAACTGGGGGCACACCCCAGTTCAGCATATGGGTCCACATGGGCCAGGGCTGGGATGTGATTCTTGGACCCCGGGGCTGCAAATGAGCTCTCAACGTGCTGAGCCATCCCGACATCCCCAATGATGTTATTTTTATACTGATATTGTTATTATTCTCTGACTCAACTCTAATTTTTCTCCATTTTTATCTTGGTGGCACATGAAAACTCTTCCCCTATAAATTATTAAGCAATTTCTTCAAGAAACAAAATCTCTAAAAATTGACCACATGCTGCTCCGACCAGGGTGAGGGCTTTTATGTGTAACCATCTACTTATCAATCACTTCTGCAGGCGTTGGGTCCCAGCAACCCTGTCAAGGTACTTTAGGCTCCATGAGTGTCGGGAGTCCCTTAAACAAGGTATGCTAAAATTGATCATGCTTTCCCAGCTTCTGTATTTGAGGGGGCAAGTTCATCTTCAGAACACACAGGACAGATCCTTGCACGTCTCTTATATAAAAGCCAATCCAACATGTAACTGACCTCATAGCTCTTCAGGGGAGTGGAAGAATGAGCTCTAGTATTTTAAAAATTCATGAAAAAGTAAAACGCCATAGATAATGCATAATCCAGGGATACTCAAGAAGTGTTTGGTTTTACAGTGCAATCGGAAATGACCAGTATGTCAGGAAAACCTTGGGTTGAATCCCAATTCAATCTCTAGCTGGCGTTATGGCTTTTGGATAATAATCAACCTCTATGCATCTCACTTTTACTTATCTGTGAAAAATACTAAAGACTACCTTAATTAAGACATCCTCAATTAGCCACATGTAAAGAGAAGCTTAGACAACTGGGGTAGAAGAGGGCAGCTTTCAACAGGAAGCTGAGGATAATGGTGGATCTAAGATCCTCTCTAAGACCAGAAGGGAAGGCCATTCATCATCCATGGAAGCCCCATCGTCCTCATCCACCAGGGCCTGGACGGTCGTGGTCCCTCCCAGAGCAAGTTCATGACTCTTCTCTCCAGGATCACGACCACATGTCTCAGCTCCATGGGGGTTCTGCTGGCCTGTGTGTCACTCTGCCTTTTCCTCCATGGACAACCGCTGGTTCTCTCTGAATTTCCCAGTGTAAGTGGAGAATGAGACCCCACTTAGCGTGCCTGGCTCCCATCACCTCCGCTACCGTCAGGACAGGGGAAACGCTGTCTCCTGCTCAAGGGCCAGTGAAGAATCTATTTCTTCACCAGGGAACGTGGGTGTTGCTGGCATCACAACCTATCTGCCAGGTGTACCAGTAGAAAGGCTATTACTACAGAGCATATAAAATGCTATGCTCAGAATAGGTACATTATAAAAGGAAATGATTACTATTTTGAAGAGACTCACAATTCGATGCCAGCTCTCAGGAAACTAATAATGATGTGATTGATAGCTCGCACTTAACTGAGTCTACTCTGTGTGCCACAGCACTTCACTCGCATCTCATTTAGCTTCACAATGACTTCAGAATATTATTGTCCTTATGCTCTGGAATAGGAAAGTGAAGCTCGGGTGATTTGTATAACCTACTGAAGGATGCAAATGAACTTGAATCCAGAGCTCTTTGGTTAGAGTCCACACCCACAAATTCTGTCTTGAAGGAATAAGAAACAGTGCTCTAGGGGGCTTGAGTTCCAGCCCTTTGGCCTTGCCTAAGTCACTTAAGCTCTCTGAGCCTTGGTATCCCATGTACCCAAGAAGAGAACGACCTTCAATAACAGCAGATGCTAAGTTTAGAAGGAGGAAATATGGCAGTTGAAGCCCTACTACTCACTGGCTGTGTGGTTTGCACTCACCTCAAACTTTTTAAGCCTTAGTTGCTTCAGCTGTATTTTGGCAGCAATATTACAAGTTCTTTTCAGTGGGAGGATGAGAATCAAAATAAAATGCTACTTGGAGGAAATTGCCCAGTAACCATTTCAGCATCATATGAATGTGAGTTATTATGATCAAAAGTCCATTTGAACTAACATTGTACATTTGAAATCATTCAGTAGCATACTAGTTAATGATGCTTCCTGGCTAACTTTATTTATTCTCTCATATGAACCTACAGATGACCTACACACAGTATCTGGGACGGTGAAAGCAATAGGAACATAAACACGAATAAGGCAAGATCACTGTTCTCAAAATGTTCACAGTGTAGAGAGAGAGGGAGGCAGTAAACAGGTGAGTTCTGAAACAGTTTGGAAAATGCTACACTGGGATAGAAACAGAGCAAAGTAGAGACCCTGGGGTGTTCAGAGAACGCTTCCTGCCATCAAAGGGACATCTCAGAAGGACAGCCTGCAAGTGAGAGAGACTGAAGAAGACAATGGGAAGGTGACAGCCCCTCCACCCTCCTTTGCTTCCTCTTGGTGATCAAACCTCCTGGGTTTTAGCTGGGAATGTGGCTACCTGGCAGGCAGTCTACCTTCCCCATCTCCCTTGCACCCAAGTGTGGCCATAAGACAACGAGATGTGAATGCATCTCCCAGGTCACGGCCTTAGAAACAAAATCACTTGAACTGGAATGTGGATACACAGAAGGACAGCAGCCGGTAAGAGGCCAAACAGTCGGATGGGAGGGCCCTGGGCGCTGATGGGTGTGGCCAAGCAGTCGAATGGGAGGGCCCTGGGCGCTGATGGGTGTGGCCAAGCAGTCGGATGGGAGGGACTTGGGTGCTGCCATCCCTTGTGAAGCAAAGCTGACCTACCAGCTCAGGACCTCTCACCTCTGTCTGCTTTCTAAGAGAACAATAAATATCTGTCTTGTTTAAAATACTTCATTTTTTACCCAACCAATGCATCCTGGTCGAGGGAATGGTAGGTGGAAAGACCTGAATCCTGAAGAGATAAGCCAACTCTGTTTTGAGAAAAAAATCTAGCTTGTTGCTCACATGGGGACTCAAAAGCATAGGTCCCCCTGAGGATGAGACGATGCAGCAGAGGGAGTCTGGGCCTGCGCATTGAAGGCTGGCAAACCTGGGATGTTAAACTGAGCCCCTTGGGCACCTGGGAGCCACCAAGTGCTCAAATACCTCCTGAAGCATCTTCTTTCAACAAGCCAATGCCAGAGACAGTGCAGCATGCTGAAGTGGGGAAAGGAAAAGAGGGAAGGAGAACAGGAGAAACAGAAAGTAAGAGAGGAAGGGAGGGAGGGAGGGAAAGAAATAACATGTGTTCTAGAGTCAGAAACCAGGACTGATAAATCTCAGGCATATGAACCTCAGTAACTTTCTCTGAACCTCAATTTTTTCAGCTTCAAAACGGAAATGGTAACATGTTTGCGCAATTATTATGAGGGCAGAATGAGATCACATAAATAAAGTGTGTGACGGATTAGAAACCCAATATATTATGTTACTCTCCAGAACCCACGCCCCCTCTTCCTGAAAGTTTGTACGATTGTCCCCCAAGGCTTTTCCTGTCTGATGTCACAGCCACATAGTTGCTACCGATCCCACATTGTAGGAGACCCTCCCCGGTTGGAGTCTGTGTCACTCTGAGTTCATAACCAGCTGTCCTTTGACCACCCCCAGCCACTGGCAGCTGCTCAGCTGAACTCAGCATAACTCGCTTTCTTGCTCTTTCTTCGTGAACTGGTCCCTTCATAGCTGCTCTCCTCTGGGCGGATTCTAACTGGACTCCTCTGGGCTGGTCCTGAGAGATGCACATGATGGGACGTGAGCACCCTTGTTCTCAAGAACAAGTGTAACGGGAAACCCTTCTAACAGCCGCACTAAGGCCCCTACTTTGTGGGTCAGCGTTTCCCTGGATGGGGAAGCATGTCTGATGAGTCCATCCTGACGCAGCCTGCATGGAAATGGCAGAATCCTGAGTGACAGAGAGGATGCTTCAAGATATACAGGTGATTCAAGTGCAAGGGTTTTACTGGAGACTTCAGGATACCCAGTCACAAAGCATTCCCAAGACCTGCTTTGGAGAACGGCAATACAAACCCTGGAGCTGCAGCTCCGGTTTCTGGAACACAGGTATTTCAGGCACTTGTTTGAGAGAGACAAAGGCCACATAATGCACGGGGGCCCTGTGGAAAGCCCCCTGATTGACAAGAAATGACCATGGCCTAAGGCAAGAGAAGGCCCAATGTTAGGCGTGCTCTGCTGGGAGCTGGGTGATGAAAGCATGTCCATGCACAAGCACAGCCATTGTCCCCAAATGCCCCCAGGCCTGGAGCTGGGGAATTTCATCCAAGTTCCTTTGTGGAAAAAAACAGTCAAACTAAAAGATTCAGCTATTTGGGGAAACTGGAAAGCGTTAGTAATTTCTGAGAGGCCAGGTGGGGTGAAGCTGACTGAAGAAACCAGAAGCCCAGTGAGAGCAGCACTTGACCCAGGTTGTCTGACGCCTGGTAAAACGAGAGGGTCTCATTTCCCGTTCTAAGCAAGATGTTCAGGTTTTCTTACAGGTGTGGGGGTGGCGGGTGCAGGCCCTGGGAATGTGCCTCCATGCTTTGTGACGTGTCCAGCGCATGGAGACAGTCATGCGAGGCCAGGGCTGTGGAAGAACCCACATCGGCTTGTGCACGAGCCATCGCTAGTTTGTTGTGAATCCTAATTTTAGCACCTGTGAGCTGTGGCTCCACTTTTTCATCAGCTCCTGGTGATAGCAGGATCTTTACGGGGTCTAATGGGGTGATGTTTGGAAAGAGGCGGAGTACATGGATAGTGAGTAGAAGTAGATTTCATGGGGATGGGGCTGGGGGTTGTTCCTATGTTTCTCCCATTCCTCCATTGGAATCCATGGAGGATGATCCAAAGAATTCTCCGACCTTTCAGCTGTTGCTGGGCCATTCTTTGATTGTTCATTCGCTTGTTTGTTTGCTGGCTCATTCGTTCCTCTCAAAGCATGCACACGTCTTCATCAGAACTCAAAATGTCAGGACTGTGAGCAAAAGTGAGAATTGCAACATTCAGATTCAGGGAAGAAGGCAATTCAGTCCAGCTCGAATGAAGATGGAGGAGAGCGATGGGGAAATGGATGAGAGACCTAAACTAGGAAAGGGGGCAGAGAAACTGAACTGTGTGGGAACTGTGCCCTTTGGAAAGGGGCTGGACCTGCAGGAGACAGGGAAAAATAAAGTAAACAGAGCCACTTTAAAATGGAGTCAGGGCTGCCATCCCAGAGGAACCCTCTTGCAACTCATGCCTCAGAATTTAGGAACCTTAAGACAAAATAACCTTTGCACCGAGCCTAGAGCAACATTGCGCCCCCAAGAACTATTTGCAAAGATAACTAGAAGGCAGATACGATGACTGCCAGATTGATGGCTACCAAGACTGAAAAGGAAAACACTGTTTAGAATTAGCATCACTGTCTAAGCTTATCTGCACCAGTAGAAATATCTTCCTTCTATTGATATAATCAAGCCCCTCCCCTTTCTCATCAATACCCTTTGCTTTTGTCTCCCAATCAGAACACTTGGGGTTTTTGCCTGAATCTCTCTCTCTCTTTCTCTCTTTTTCTTTCTTTCTTTCTTTCTTTCTTTCTTTCTTTCTTTCTTTCTTTCTTTCTTTCTTTCTTTCTTTCTTTCTCTTTCTTTCTTTCTTTCTTTCTTTCTCTCTGTCTCTCCCTCCCTCCCTTCCTTCTCTTTCTTTCATCTCAAATAAATGCTTATTGCCTCTCACTTTGGCCTTTATTTTTAGGTTAACAAGACCCTTTATAAGTGCTTGCTTCTTTGGGCTACGCAAGGCTGAATTGCACATGCTAGTGGATATTGAGATAATGAAAATTTCCTAGATTCTGTAAGCCAGATCTGCTCTACTGTATCTCAGGGCAACAAAGGCCACTGATTCTAAAGGGGCCCGAGGTAGGTAGTGAGGAAATTAGAGCCAAGACATCTCATTTGTCTGACAAATGGATGTTAGTCAGATCTTGTCTCCCCCAGCCATTCCCAGGAAGAATTCTACTTCCAATTTAAGAGCAATCGTGCTAAAGTTCCCTTCAACTGTAGGTTGTCATAAAAACCAAATAGGGTGCGGAAAATAAAAAGAAGGTTGATTTAAGTTCTCTGCTAGCTGCTGTGAAACTTTCAACACGCTCCTGACCCATTGCCTTTGATGTCTAGGCGCGGGGACGCGGCACTGATTCTTGGGCTCGATTTTTGTTCTGAGAGAAGCTGTTCATTCCTTCCTTCTGCTTCCTCCAGTACTTTTCCATTGCTCCACCTATGACTGGAGGCCAGCCTGTCGCTACTATTAGATAGAAGAATTTGCCCAGTTCTGATCACCATAAAGCATTCAAAAAAGAAAATTTAGTATTTTTTTTCTGAGAATAAAGAACCGTTATTACGTATCCGGAATTTTTTTTAACGGTTGTCACAGAGGTGACTTTGTTAGCAAAGGTGGTGGTAGTGGTTCAATTATTAACGAATAATTGATGGAGCAGTAACAATGAAGCATGAGCTGAGCTATAAAGTGGATGGTTGCCCAGCCTGCTGGTTGAGGTGGTGGAAGTACGTGTAACAACGAGGTGGTAGAGGAAATGGTGGGATTTAACAGAGGTGTTGGCCCTGGGGGTAATGGTGGGCATGCCATTGGTAATGACTGTGACAATGGTAATGGCATCATTGTGATGATGATGGAGCTCATGACAGTTGTGGAAGAGACTGGTTGTGACAGTGGTGACCATGGGAATGAAATGCTAATGGCAGAGCTAGCTTGCAGCATAGCTGATGGTCATGGATGTAGAAATGGTGGGGGCACAATAAAGGGCAGAGATATGTGTACACGAGGGCTATCCGGAAAGTATCCAGTCACGTAACGGTTCCTGTGACAGTGGTTGGATTTTTTCTGGACAGCCCTTGTATAACATTGTCTGTCTCTCCAAACATTTTGTTCACCAACGTGTTTTCAGATTTGTCTTCTCTGCCAGACTAATGCCAGAGGCAAAGAGCAGCTTCTCTTTCCTTAGGAAAACATCCCCTGCACTAGATGACAGAAAAAGAAAACACAAGACAGAGTCACCAAGCCCTGGATGTGTCATTAGCGAGAAGAGCTAACAAGCTAGCAGCTGTCAGATACCATCTGCAGTGATAGAATTCCTGCCTGACCCATCTCCCCCCTCAAAGATCTTCCAGAAAGAAGAAAAAATGGAAGAGCTCCCTCCTTGGACCACAGGGCCTATCCCCAAATAGAGTCCTTGTGCTGTGGGTTCCAAGGCCACCTCTAGGTTCAGCAATGGCCAGAAAGATCCACAAGACTCAGCAAAGAGCTATCCTCCTGACTAAGATGTATTATCAGAAAAGGCAAGCAAATCAGCAAAAGGAAAAGGACATTGATTGGGTGAGGTCTGGAGGCAATCAGACGTAAGCTTCCAAGAGTCCTCTCCCGATGGAGTCACACAGGACATGATTGAGTCCTCTGGGAACAAGTGGTGACAACACGTGTGAAATGTAGAGCCTCCCAGGGAACCTCACTGGACACTCAGCACCCAAGGCGTTTACTGGGAGATGACCATCTAAGCATCCTCTGTCTGGCACATGCTGAAATTCCAGACTCCCAGAAGGACAGCAGGTGGTTTGTGTAAACCACATGGTTTGCACCAACCACTGAGGCACAGTGCACCGTACATATCAGTTATGGAAAGAGTCACATCGATGTAGGCACCGCTTACCATAAGTCGCATTCCCAGACACCCACATAAGGTCACCTTTGCAAGCAGGCCTGTCTCGGTCGGCAGTCTCACCTTCTCCATCCAGGACAGATGCTGAAGGCAGGGGCTGAGGACCAGCCGAGAGGGCTTGTCTCAGAAACCTCATGAGCTCTTTGCCAGGGAAGTGCAGTTGCAGCCTTACTGCCCTTGACCTCACTGGGTTGCTGGATAATTACAGAGCCCTGGGGAGCCGCCTGCCCGAAGAACAGTCCAGCTGCATCGCAAGCAGATGTGGTATTGATTGGGGTGGCTGAAAAGCGACGAGTCCTCCAACGAAGAAAACCAACCCAATGACCTGAAAATTGCATTTCATGAGAGAAAGTATGTGCAAACCCAGTCTGTTTTTGTTTTTCCTGCTGATTCATATTTGAACTGCAGGATTTTATGTGGGGAAAGTAGGAATTTTAGATCAAAATCGGGTATTACTCTTAATGAGGTAGATAACTGAGATCAATTGCTGTTGGTCTCAGAATGGTGTTAGGTTGATTTGGGGGTTGGCACTCAAGATCAGAGGACTGGGCTAATGAGAACCTTCAGATCTTCCAGCACTCACATTATCAGTTCATGCAAGGACTCTCTTTTGTGTCATTTTGTAAGTCTTCCCTCAGCTCTTCTCTCTCCGCTCATCCCTAATTTCTCCATCAGCGACTCTACAAATCAGATGCCCGTAATAAACCTAGGTAGCTAATCTTTGGTGCATAAAATGGATATAATAATATCTGTCTTAGGGACCTCATGTTTTTGCAAAAGAAAAAAGAGAAGATACCAAAAAAAGCTTACCAGTAACATCAAGCACGTATCAGGTCTCTTATTCATTTTGATTGATTTTCAACCAAAAGTTGCTTCTAATACTTTTGTTTTAGATATTTCTGTATCGTCTCTTCCATCCATCCTGGCCGGACACAAAGATTGGACTAGGAGGGCTGGGTTCTCACCTACTGTGGGTTGAATTGTGCCGCCAAAAAAAACCCACACTCAAGTCTAGCTCTCAAGGGGTGGGGGGTGGTTTGTGGATGTGACTGTAATTGAAAACAAAAGGGGTCTTTGCGGATGTAAAACATTAAGATGAGTCAATATTGAATTAGGATCAGCCCTATTCCAAGAACTGATGTCCCTTAAAGAGAGGGAAATCTGGACCCAGAGAAGACACACAGGGACAAAACCATGTGACAATGACGGCAGAGACTGATATGACACAGCTACAAGCCAAGGAACCCCAAGGGTGGCCAGCAGCGCCCAGATGCTGGGAAAAGGAAAGACAGGGTACTGCCCTAGGTCTTTCAGACAGAACACAGCCCTCCGACATATTGATGTTAGACGGTGAGCCTCCAGAACCAGGGGAGAATACATTTCTCCTGTTTTACACTCCCTGGTTTAGTGGTAATTGGTCATAATTAGCTGTTCTAGAAAACTAATACTTTGTCCCAGCCCCACCACCACATCAGCTGAGTTACTTCACGGGGCCTAGACACGCTGTGGCCCAGAGGTGAGCCAGAGCAGAATAGCCGTGAGTCCGAGAGTTACAGAAGTCGGAGGGCTGGAGCCATATGTCAGGAACAGCCGAAAGGGGGGTCCAGGAGTGTACTCCCTGGTGCCCGGAAATGGGGCTGCAGGGCTGTATGTGTAGCTGGACGAGTAAGAACACCACAGCTGCAGGGGACGACATGCCTCTGCTCTGGTGACTCAGTATGTGTGGCAGGACCCAGAGAGAACCGGGCCTTCGGCCTCCCAAGCCGCGGCTCTCTCCATAACCTGCAAGATGCCCTCTTCTGCTTGGCCTACAGCACCGTCTTCAGACCAGAGACGTGGGGAAGACAGGAAAGTGAGAGGGCACTGGGACCCGGGATCAGAGATCTCGGGAAGGCTCAACCTGGGAGAAAGATGCAAAGGAGAAGGAGGGCAAAGCACCTCCTGGACAGGAGCTGAGGAGACGGCCACCAGGGGGCTGGGGTGGGGGGTCTTTTAGCAGCAATAAATCATCTCCCCTGAAATCAGCATCAGAAATAAAGGGAGGGAGGTTTTTTCGGGGGTCTGATTGGTTGGTTCACTGTGGTTTAAGCCCAGACCCTGCTCTCCCATTCATTTTAACACCAAATCAGTTCTGAGGGATTTATGACCAAGCAACACAAACAGTGATTTGAGTTATAGCTTGGCTCGGTCGTGTTCAGGAGGCAAAAGCAGAATGTTTCATTTTCCAGACTGCTGACTTTCTCTTTAACGCTCCTTCCCTGGAAACATAAATAAAGTTGAGATGTTGAAAAATGATCCTGCGTATCCTGGCGGTAGAATCCTATTTGGGATTTAAAGACTAAAAACTCAACAATGGGAGAAAATAACCCAAGAAGGTCTAATGGTGTGAGGTAAAGAGCTCAGGATTGGAACCAGGAGCCCCGCTTCCCCAAGTGTTCTGGGCATGTATTTTCTAATCTATACAAGAGCAGCACAGTCAGTGATCCATCTCAGGGATGCTGGTGTCACAGTGTCTCTGAGTTCAAATCCTGGCTCCGGTACTTACCCTCTCTGTGACCTTGAACATATCACTTCACTTTGCTATGCCCCAGTTTTCTCATCTATACAATGGGAATAATAACAAAACCTACCCATGAGTTGTATTTGAGAGCTGAAGAACCTAGCATTTGTGATGTGCTTAGAACAGTTCCTAGGATAGAACAAGTCTTGTACATGTTGGTTTGATGAAATAAGAGTATTGAGCAAGATGCTTTTTTTTAAAATTTATTTATTTATTTAGACAGAGAGAGATACAGAGACAGAGAGAGAACTGAACTGGGGGAGCTCCCAGTTCAGCATATGGTTCCGCACGGGCCGGGGCTGGGATTCGATCCCTGGTCCCTGGTGCTGCAAAGTGAGCGCTTAACCCACTGAGCCATCCCTGCTTCCCCGCAAGATGCTTTTCAGTGATCCTTTCTTCTTCCAAACTGAGAGCTGGCTTTGGATGAGAGACGTGGGAAAGAAAGCGAAGTGAAAGGACACTGAGGCTCTTGGGATCATGCACCGTGAAGGCTAAACGTGAGAGAAAAGGTACCAAATTTGAGTTGCAAGGCCTATTACCTGGTCCCAGCTTTGCCCAGGACATACCAGTACAGTCTTAAACACATTTCCATGTTTAATAAACTAGAGAATATGGGTGGACTGTCTTCAATGTGGCTTCCAACACTTGAGTGATAGGATTTTAAAACTGGGGATTGACAACCAAACCATATAAGCACCAAAGGGCAACAACTAATCTTCCAGATATAGTAAGGGTGCAGGATGTGGTTTTGGTGCCTAAAACCTACCATTCACCCCCTTTCCCCAGGATGCTACGTTGAGGGAGCGCAGATACCATTCTATAGGCAAATGGAAAACCACACATTCTGCAAGCATTATTACTGGCCTCGTGCATGCTCAGAACTCTATCTAATGCAAATTGGAGAAAGAGATGTAAGCGAATGGTGAAAGAGGAACTTACTACTCCCCATTTATAATTCAACTTTTGGTTCCCACATGCTCATGTGTGCCTTTGGGAGAAGATGGAGATAGAAAGGGAAGGGTTTGCAAAGCCTATATGAGGTCACTTAGCCAAATGGGTGAAGATGGTTGACTAATGTCCCCCAGTGGGTTATGGCAGATAAGACATTGCTTTTCAGAGCAGTGACTTCACCCATTAGTGAAATGCATTCCAGTGATTGCCAGACACTGAGCATTCAGCTAAGCCTCCCCTCCTCCCGTGAAAAAACAAGTAGCAGGTTGAAAAGCAGATCACAATGACCCCGGGTCTCTTCCAACACTCTTCCTTGGTTTCTTGTGACAAAATAATGGATAGTCACATCATTACACGTAATTACAGGCAAGTGAACTTGACTGTAGGCTTTATCTGATGATAGCAGTCATTTGTTTATGGATGGGCCTGTGGCCACTAGAGCAATGACTTAACCAGACTGAGTTCTAGTCCCAATTCACTTACTAACAGAGTGAACCTGGAGAAGTTACTCAACTTCTCTGCCTTAGTTTGCCCATTAGTACAAAATGGAGCTGTATTCTTGGCTTCACATGCTTTTACGAGAATTAAGGAAAACAGCGAGTGAAAAGCAGTTAACACCGTGCCTGGAACATGGTAAGTGACAGTCAGTTGTAGTCATTGTCATTATTTTATCAAGCAGTCTTTCAGAGACCTTAAATAGGCATCTGTCTCCACTTCCTTTTTCATACAAAATCACCGATAATCTCCTATTTCACGATTTAAGCTTTCTAGGTATCTGAAAGTACAAATCTAGTATTTTATTTCTCTACAATCAAGCCAATATTCCTCTTTTCCAAAAGAAATGATGGCCACTTAAATTTGTCTTTTTTTTTTTTTTT
>PVKE010000844.1:0-120420 GCA_004027555.1 Craseonycteris thonglongyai
TGGTTTGGTGGTTACCTAGAGAGGGGGGAGGAGGGGGGAGGGAGAGTTGTGGGGGGAGGGGGGAGTAGGCACCAGATATATGGGGTTGGAGGGGGACCTGATTCTGGGAGGTGGGCACATAATGCGATGCATGGGTGATGTGATGTGGAGTTGTACATCCGGAAACTACCTAATTGTTACCAACCAATGTCACCCTGTTAAATGTAACAATAAAAAAAAAAGAAAATTTGAGAGGGAATAAAAAAAGCAAGGAACCTAAGAGTTAGCCTCACAGTATTAAACGTGGGGTGGGATGGTAATAGGTATAAAACCAGAAATTTCAAGATGACGAATTAGCATGTTGGACAGTAGGAGTGAGAATCGCCCCAGTCCAATATGATCCATTTTCAATCCAACCTTCCTATGTATTTTACAGGTTACGTTTATGTATTTAGATTCCCCTTTCTCTCCTCCTCTCCCTCCACCCCCCACCCCTCCCCTCCCTAGACAAGGTTCTGCTGACACAAGAAACTAGCAAATTTCTGACAACTGCTTATTTTTAGAAGAGATTATCACTGTTGGTCAAAATAAATCTGAAGCTACAAACAAACCTTTAGCGCTTTGCCTGGTCACAAGAATAACAAGCTATGTCTGTCTGGCCCACCCGCATGAGAAAGAGGCTGTGATGAGCTCATTGTCCCTGAATAGGCCTGCCCCCTCCCTGCCAAGCTTTCCAGGGGAGATCTTGGTGCAGGTGTTAATTAATTGAGTGACCCCTACTGTCCCCTGGGAACCCAAGGGAGCACAAGTCCTCATTCCAAAAGGGACGTTGGGGAAGAGGATGAAATACCCTGACCAAGGACCCTCACCAAGAAGAGTTAGAAACGGGGTGTCACCTCCCGGCTCTCACATGCCTCCTGGCTGCAGCCCTGAGTTGTTCCGCTACACCCCACACCCTGTGCAACAAACTATTTATAACCACACGATCATTATAAATAAAGCTGTTCAGAACACCGAACGTTGGCCCCGCGTTAGTTAACACTGTAGCCTGGCAGCTATAAATAACTCTATTGCCTGCTCAAGCGGGACGACTGACTGATACTTCCTCAAATTGTGACAAATCATGACAAGTTTGTTTGACAAACGTCCCACTGACATTCATCTGATTTTGAATAAGCGGTGCTGCTTTTTTTTTTTTTAATTTGGTCCCTGAGGCCCAGGATCTTGGGAACTTTCTTTCTTCTTTCTCTTCCTCAACTCCCCACACCAGGAGGCTGTGCACCGTGTGTCGCTGTTTTTCCCCCTTAATCACTGGAAGGGATTTGGGGCCATTTAAGGGGAAGCTTATTAAATCCACTGTTTTCCTCACGGGACAGTTCTGCTGTAGGGGGTTTGCAAGGGTTGAGAGTTTTTTGTTAATGACCCAACAGTGCTAAGAAGGGGGAGGGAAACGTGGGCCAGGGTGTGGGATAAAGGCGCAGAAGGGATCACAAAGAAAAGGCAGAAGTGACCATCGGATTGGAGGAACAGTCTTCCAGGGGAAACTGCCACACAGAAAAGCTAGAAGCAGCTACAAGTAAACCAATAAAAGACAAGAGTCTGGACAGAGATGCCCTCCCATGGCACTTGAGCTGGGAAATTTTGGAGAGTCCTAGATTAAGATCCCCAAGGTTTGGGTTCTGTCTCTAGGGATGGACATCAGGAGTTGCATTGGCATTTGGGGGCACAAGGGGGCCCCTGGAACTGTCTGATGCGGCTCATTCATTTTACAGGTGGAAGCGTTCAGGTCCACGAGGCTGTCACACCTAGTGAGAGCTCAACTAGACTCTGATCTATCCTAAAGAGAGCTTCAGAGCTATCGGCTGAACACGGAGCTCTAATAAAATTGGAGCCCACCTGCTCCCCCCATCAAGTCCCTCTGGGCTGGGACTATAGAGAGGAAGCATCACTCTCAGAGTCTACTGTACAGAGCCCACTTGGGGTGCCCAGAGCCTCAAATGTGCCCTGTGTGCCTCACTTGCCTCATTCTAGTCCCAGCCCTGCTCCCTGCTCCCCCAGAATAAAAACTCACTAGTTGGTTCTCATGTCTGGAAAACCGTTACTGATTTCTCACCCAGGCGAACGCGGGTTCCATTGCTGTTCCCACCTACTTATTTCCTCAATTCAAATCTCCACTTTATCCCAAAGTAGACTCCTTGCCCTGCCCAGAACACACCCTCAGGAAACTTCTTGTTCGCTCTGACAAGTATGCCCCCGCTTTGCATTGTAAAACCCGGGCCATCTCTGAAGACTCATTGCAGATGCCTAAGGACACCTTCGCTGATTGGTCAGGCAGCTCTGGTCTGCTTTCCCGTCTTAAGCCTGCCTGATAGTTATTTGTGAATGTGCTTATGTCTAATCCTCTTTTCTGGTGGTAAAGGGAATCCCTTTCTTAATCATTCCAGTATCAAGCATAGTGTGTAGCTAGAAAAGGGTAGAGATTTTAAAAGATGCAAGCAAAACCAAAGACCAAAAAACAGGGGGGGTGCTTTGAAAATGATAAATGACAGTATCAATGAGTGACTGTTCACCAAGATGTGTAAATAAGTAGTAAAACCTATAAGGGAGTCGTGCGGTTTGCGGCAGCAGGAAGGTGACAGAAGGAATGTCCACCCAGCCATATACCCATCTTCTGTGCTCTCCCCAGATGCGGATGCTCCCAAGGTATCTGGAGATGTGGAAATGAAAGAAGCTGAATGAACAGTCAGGTGGCTTCACGAGCTGAAGGATGAAAGGGGCGAGTCTCTAATTAACCCACCAGTCATATAGTTAGAGCCTTCGATACACAACAGGGCACAGAACGACCCTTAAAGAAGAGATGCGGATGCTGAGACAGGTCAGTATTTGAGTGCTTGCCTCCCAATCGGGAGGTCCAGGGTTCAATTCCCTGCTCTGGCCCGTGCAACTCATACGCTGAACTGCGGAACAACTGGTACCCGCCGGAATGGCTTGGCAGTGAAAGTTCTCGCCTCCCATGCGGGAGGCCCCCAGTTCAGCTCCTGCCCCGTGTGGCCCCACATCCACCTGTGTGGAATGAAACCATGTCACAGCCAATGATGTACAACTATGGAGACGGCTCTGGGCCCTCCCCACCTTCTGTCTGTTTCTTTCTCTCTCTCTCTCACATCTTCTCTCAAACAATAAAATAAATCTTAAAACAAAACAAAGAAAGATGTTTTCCCTGCCTTCTGGCATTGACCATCAGTTCTGCTTTGTGCACTTTTTCCCACCCTTCCAGCTGTTACAGTGCTAAGAACCGCGGGACACCAAGTCTTTCATTGGCCCCCAGGTTCTGATCTCTATGATGAGAGAATTCGTCCAGCGTTCCCAGGGCCACACAGTGCACTCCGCATCCACTGCAGCATTGGCTATCGGGCCCCCACACCCTGCCAGGCCCCCATGTTGTTTGAGGCCCCTTAAAACTCCACAGGGGAAGCCGGGATGGCTCAGCGGGTAAAGTGCTTGCTTTGAAGCCCTGAGGACCGAGGATCGAATCCCGGCCCCAGCCCGTGCAGACCCATATGCTGAACTGGGGAGTGCCCCTAGTTCAGTTCTCTCTCTGTCTCTGTATTTCTTTCTCTCTCTCTCTGTCAAAAACAATTAAAAATAAATAAATTAATTAAATTAAATTAAAACTCCACAGACCTGAGACAGAACTCCCTGCATCAGCACTAACCTGTGCCCAGCTGAGATGCAAAGGAGAAAACGCCAAAGAGGGACAGTACAAACTGAACACCCCTCCATGAGCTGTGTCCCCTTTTCTTCCTCAAAGGCCACACGAGGAGGAAGGCGCCAGCCAGGAGAGGGGCTTTGGGTCCCTTTGTGCTACTCCATATTAACACAGTCACACTTGGCTATGCAGATGTCACTTCCAATAAACACCAGGGCTTTCCCGGGGCCTGGACTCTAATTGAAGGGATTGTTACTGTTGGTGAATGGCTGGGGAAATAATTAATGCAAAGCCAACTACTTCACAAATGCCTGCTTTGTGAGCGGTCCCAGCATCCTGGGGACCGCGACTCCTGTGGTCAGCACAGCCCCAGGACTTCGTGTCAGCAAATGATATTTACTGTCACCAGCGGTCTCTTTCTGAAGCCACCAGGCAAATAAGTCCTCTCCTGGAGTTTGGTGGGCACAGCCAACCATCCCGCAGTTTCCCTGGGGTTGGGCATGCCATGTGGAAAAATCCCTCATCATCTTCTACATTGTTTGCACATGACATGTCTTAGTTTTTGAAGAAAGGCTTTGGTTGTAAGTCAGAAAGATGTAAATAGGTGTGCAAGCAGATGCAATGCTTTCCTCAACCCAACCTCTTCCTAATTTGGTTACTTGAGCTCTATGCAGGTGCTTGAACATGGACACAAGTGTGCTCACGGGCACACACGCTCAAACACACACACACACACACATGCAGTTTCTCTGATCTGCATTGCTCAGTCTTCACCTCGTCTAAAAAATCAGTTTCAATTTGAGTGCAGCCAATGGACTCCTCAGGTAACCTACTTCCTAGGAATTTAGGGTGAAACACAAAGAAGTGGTGAGCGAACGTGCCTAATCTGTACATACCTCATTAAATACACATACGGTCGGTGGGTTTATTTTTTCCCCAGAAAACTGGCCCAAGGTTCTGCTGGCGTAGCATGTCCAGGTAGAGCTTCTGTTTGGGTTGTGGTGGCTTTGCTGTCACCTCAGACTAAACTGCTATGGAAGCTGTCCTAAAAACTCAGTTTAGGATTTAAAAAATAAAAGAAAAAAAAGCTACACTGTTAACAATGGTGGAATTAAGGATGGGTTGTTGTTGTTTCTTTTATATATATATTTTTGTGGTATCTGAATGTTCTATTCAAGAATTAAAATGCATGATGTAAAAAAAAAGGAAAGAAAGAAAAGAAAACTATTTTGGTTTCATAAAAATCCCTTCTGATCCTGAGGTTTGCTTGGGCAGCTTTGTCTGACTTTGCAGAAGTGGTGTTCTGGTCTTGAAAATTAGCTTGGGTCATAAACCAAGGAGACTATGATAGTCTCTGAAATTGGATCCTACAGCAGTGGTTTCTGTCTAACCTTAGTGAACAAGCAGTGAGGAAAGGAGAAATTTACCCTTGGAAACTCTGTTCTCCCCAATTGCACATTCTTATCTTCCCATACCCTTGTCATCTGTGTAGTTCCCATTGCTTTTCCTGTTTTGCTTTGACTTTTTTGTTTGTTTTTTTTTGCTATTATTTAAAGTGCACTGTGAGGATGAAGGCTGGTATCAGTCATTTACACTTCAGTATAAATTAATTCAATCGGCATTCATTTAGCTCCAGTGTTGTAAGTGCATATTGCATTTTAATGCTAAATCCAATAGTATAAGTATTGGCTGATGGTCATCACGTCTCTGCATCTCTGAAATCAGACATTGAGGCTCCTGGCTCCTCTGTTTGTGGGAAAGGCACATAGCTGACTGCAATAAACGAATCCACATTAGCTATAGAACATCACCATTTAATCTCTCTGTCCCTTAAGAAACAGCACACACTCCAGGGACACTGCTAAGTGTGGGGGAGGGGTGACATAATGTGCAGTCTGCAAAAATATTCACAGGCCCAGGGCTTTTGCAAAACTATATTCCTTATTCTTACTTGGAAAATTATATTTGCTACACACATATGTTGAGTATGTGTACTGAGTGTCTGAGGAATAAAAATGAGTAATGACTTTGAGCGCTAGATTTTGGAAACATGAGGAAACTGTGTTCCAGAGAAGTTAAATAACTTGCTAAAAGTCACTCACTGGTCAAGGTCGGGCTTGACTGAGGAAAGGTTCCTAATTCCTCACCCGGCTCTTCTCCTTTTGACATATCATCTCCCATGCCACCTAATTCAAGTCCCAGACAAATATGACTACTTCATGCCGAGGGGGAGTTTCAGACTGACCCTCTTAAGGTTCTTTCCCTTCCTTTGGGGGAATTCCTGGCAAGTAGGCTAAGAAATGAGGCTGAATGAGCAAACCCCATCTTTCTGACCCTCCTGGGCCTGCTCTACTTGTTAGACCACACCCTGCAGATAACAGGGCAATACAGAAGAAAGGAAAACTTCAAAACACTCCTTTGTCATTGCCGCCCTTTCCATCATTCTGAGCTATAGCACAGTGTGGTCAATCCCTGGTTCCACACACTGTCCAGGACATAGAGACTGAGGCCAGGCCACCAAGGAGCTTCTGCAGGGACCGCTATTAGGCAGCTTCCCAGTGGAAGTCCACCTCCCTGGCCAGAGGGTGAATTAGCAGTGACCTTTATTACCCACAGGAGGACAGTCAAGAGTTGACTCTACAACCGTGGTGAGACCTGGGATAACCTTCCACCAGAGACAGCATCTAGGCCCCTTAGTCATTGTGTACGGTGTATACCTGCCGCATTACCCTGCCTGATGCCACCAAAAGCCAAAAGCAGATCTTGACCTTGACTCGCTAATGTATGCTACATCAAGAATCCCAGTACCTGCCCTTTATAGATTTGTTTATTTATTCAGCTAAAAGATAGTACATGGCTACCAGGCACCAGGCACTGGGCCAGGCTCCTGCTAAATAAAGAAGCAGGACACAGCTCTTATTCTTGATAAGCTGACATGACAAATGGAAAGAAAGAGACAGACAACTGAGAGCCAACTTAATGTATACACGAATGAACAGGCGTCTCTTAACGCTTTAAGGCTCGGGTCACAGCTCACTCTCTGCAAACAGCTACCTGGTCATTGGCAGGCAGCGGCCTGCCTCTTCTCCTGGGCCCTGAAAATGTTTGGGGTGTCTCTAGACAGAATTACTCATTCTTTAGATGACATCTGAAAGGGAGAGGGTAAAGGGAGAAAACTTATTGAACATCTCCAAATACCCACAGTACCTGGGACTTTTCAGATGAATGAATGAGTTTCCAAGTTCTTCCGTCCTCTACACAGATTTCCTTGACCCAAATGTGTGGCTACCCATCCACACAAGAAGTAAATGTCCTCGTGCTCCTTAATATGGAGGTGTGGTTATTTCCAGCTCATTAAACAAATGTACAGAATTTGAAGAGATGAAAGCCTCACCTCACTCAGCAAAAAGCATGTTTTGGTGTCTTTGTGTTTGTTTCCCCGGGAGCGTAATTAAAGCGGGTGTGAACACACATGAGTGTGGGTGTGCATCAACCCTGCGCAGAAACTCGGTGGCACCCTTGATCACAGGTGGCCCTCCCGTAGGTCTCTGTGATGGTGGAGGGTGTGACAGGAAGACGGGGAGAGGTGGCATTCCAATGCCAGTCACGTTACCTCTTCACGTTCATTCAGGGCCGGTCACAGGAGCAGAAATCTGACGAACACCCGCATGTCAGGGTGGTTATGGCATCTGTGAAATGGCTTGTAAATGTGATTGCTGAGAATTTTACACCGAAATGGCTCTGGCTTCAATCAAAGCAAAGCAAGGCCAGCTTCGAGCCAGCCCCTACCAAGGACCATCCCCGCGGCATGCCAGGTGTGTGGACACTATTGCTGTCCCCTGACCTGGCCTCCTTCCCTCATGTTCAGCTTTCGCTCTCTGGTTTATCATCTGTTTCTTCTAAGACCAGAGCGACAACCTCCCCGCAGAAGATGCTTCGTGTGATAATTTGTGCCTGTTCTTACAAGTGAAATAAAGATCTTTGGCACCAGCAACAAAGAGAGTTTGGAAACAATGTGTCATTCTCATGTCTTTCCATGAAATGAAGAAACAAGGCATGAATACTCACGTCAGGTGGCACCACAGGCTAAAGAAATAAGGTAATAAACACCGAAAAACAGAACACAGTGACCCCTAAATAGATTCAAGCCAGGCTTTTCTCATTGGTTTTCAGGGAAGTCTAGAGCACAGATGATGGAAATCAATACTTGGTGAGTTACCAATATTTATGGACCCCTGGTTGGGCAAAATACTGCCTAAGCTGATTTGGAAGACAAAAGAGGAAAAGTTACATGAGACTCACTACAGGTAACTTCTAATGTTAAAAGGATTGGTAGACACAAACAAAATAAAATTTTGTTATTGTACATATAACTTTTTGAATTAAGACTTGGAGCATTGGATAGTAAAAATCCTTAAAATTATTTTACAACGCTCACTTACTTACTTCTTCAATATTCATTCATTGAATGCCCCTATTGTGTCATATGACAATAATGCAGTCCTTTTTTTATTTTTTTAAAGAAGAAACAGTTCATGTGTATTTTGTTTTATTATTTTATTTTGTGGTGAGAAGGGCATATGAACCTTAGATGGGGTCTCAGTCTTTACCCATTTAGTCATTCAACATTCATTCACCTAAAGTCTAAAGGCACACCTTGGAGATATGGTGGATTCCATTTCAAACCACCACAGTAAAGCAAATATCATGGCAGAACGAGTCACTGGAATGTTTTGGTTTCCCAGTGCACATAAAAGTTATGTTTATACTATACTGTAGTCTGTTAAGTGTGCAATAGCATTGTGTCTAAGAAACAATGCACATATTTTAATTAAAAAGTACCGTATTGCAAAAAAATGCTAACCACAATCTGAGCCTTCAGTGAGTCATAATCTTTTTGCTGGAGGGGGGTCTGGTCTCAGTATTGAAGGCTGCTGATGAATCAGGGTGGTGGTGGCTAAGGCTCCCACCTGTTAGTTACTTCCTAGCTGTCTCGGTTATCAGATCCACTGTCAGGTATCACAGTGCTTATGTTCAAATAACACTTAGTGTACTTCATCATAGTTCCAAATTGCAAAAGCTGTGATACTGGCATTCGGATATGTCAAAGAGAGACTGCCGAGTCCTTCCTTACAGTTTAAGTGAAAAGGTCAAAGTTCTTGACTTAATAAGAAAGGAGAAAAAAATTGTATGCTGAGGTTACTAAGATCTATAGCAAGAACAAATCTTCTATTCATGAAATTATGAAGAAGGAAAAGAAATTTGTGCCAGTTTTTGCTGTCACATCTCAAACTGCAAAAGTTATGGCCACATTGCATGATAGGTGAGTGCTTGATTAAGATGGAAAAGGCATTAAACTTTTTCATATGTAGGTATAGGAAAAAAAACATAGTCTACAAGGGCAGTCTGGAAAGACTCCAGCCATTGTCAATGTAACAAGAATGGGTACATGGCTAGATACTTTCTGGACAGCCCTCATATGTTAGGGTTCAGTACTATCTGAGGCTTTAGGCATCCAGTGGGGGTCTTGGAACATAACTCCCATGGATTAGAGGACCACCACCGCCCTTTTCTTAGGAATGAACTTTGCATGGATTCTGTTCTCTCCTATCCTAACCTACCCTATCCTATATTTGGAAGGAAAGGGGCATACATCAGAAGACATTTCACACTGGTTTAAGTATCTCAATAAGAAAACCCTTCCAGAGGCTGAATCCATTTCATTCAATAATCGGGCAGCAATCATAGACTCTTAAGAGGTATAGACGTTGAAAGTGATCTACCCAACCTCCCCATAGTAAAGACGAGGGAGTTAAGTCTCTCCTGCAAAGTAACTGAGCCACTTCAAGGTAGACTAGAGCAATAGCCCAGATGGTCCAGCACACCTTTCAGGGACACACACACACACTGCCTAGATTCAAAGTCCTCACCTTTGTTTTCAGTAACAAGTATCAAAGGCTGCTGCTCCCCCTGGCCTGGCCCGGCCCTAAGGACATCTGCTGAGTGTTCATCTTCTTTCTGAAGGATACTCAGCGGTGCCTTTAGCATCCACCCCCCTCCCTGCTTGTAGGTGAGGACTGAGATCCCCTGAGGCAGAATGACATCCAGCCGGGCAGGACAGGGGACAGACTGCCTTGCTGTCTTTGTTTAGTTGGGAGGACACAAACTTGCATGCCTGGGTCCCTTTCTTTCAACTGGTAGTCGCAAAAGATGATTTCTCGAAGGCCTGGCTTAGAGAATGACAGTCCTCCTGATCCCGACACTGTTCGTTTGTTTTTGTTTGTTTTGTTTTTCACTGAGAAACTCCTCTCTCCTCATGTGCAAAAGCCCTAGAGTATTTCTCTGGTCAATTGCAGGCCCCCTGCAGTGTACACTCCAGGCCTTAATTACGTGATGATAGTAAATATAAGTACGATATGATAGTAAATAATATGTGTTGCTACTCCAGCTCTTTAGCCCAGGTCAAAACTTCCATCAGTCCCTCAAGGTCCCCAAAAGTTAAGATTCCCCCCTTTCTAGCCTCTCTCAACAACTTAGTCCCTGCTCCACCAATAGGAACACTTCAACTAACCTTTCCTCTCTCTTCTTTCCAAGACGATGAGCCAAGATCTGTGTGTTGATTCTAATGACCTTTCCTGAAGGCAGGTTACCCCTCTGTATTAATTTCCTTGAGCTGCCATAACAAAGTATCACGAACTTGGGGTTTTTAAAGGGAAATTGACCCTCTCACTGTTCCGAAGCCAGAAATACAAAATCAAGGTGTTGGCAGGCTCCGCTCCTTCTGAAGGCTGTAGGGAGAATCCTTCCTCACCTCTTCCCGCTTCTGGTGGTTCCAGGCAATGATTCCACTCTCTGCCTCCATGGTCACATGGTCATCTCTTCTTCGTCTGTGTGCTCTCCTCTCTTGTCTCTATCAAGACACTTGTCATGGGATTCAGATCCCAGCTGGGCATTCCAGGCTGATCTCATGCTGAGCCCTCCAATGACATCAGAAAAGATGCTTTTCCAAAATAAGCTCACGTTCACAGGTTCACGGGGTTAGGATATAAACATATATGTTTTTGGAGGCCACTATCCAACTCACTGTACCCTCTTCTTTGCCGCTCACCCTAACTCAGAGTTATTGAAGGATTCAAGTGTTGCGTGTTGATTATGTACCAAATGCCGGATATTGGTTGGCATCAGAAATACAACCTGAATACAGCATGGTTCCTGCCTTCTGGAAGTTCTTAATCTGGCAAATCAGACAGAAAAGCAAATAGGTCATTACAATAAAACAAGGAAAAGAAAGAAAGAGTCTTGCCACTCAAGGATTCGATGACCCCTTTTTCTGATAACTCCCATATTTGAAGCAATGACAGTCTTTTTTGGTTCATGTGTTAAGGCCACCAAATCTGCTTCAGCTGAAAAATAAACACTGATAGAGGAAGAGGCAGGTCAGCGGGACAAGGGAGATTTCTTCCCTGGAGTAATATTTCTCAGCCACACATACGTCTGTCTAAATGCTAAAAATAAGGGCAGCCGTGTGGTAAAAACAGTGCAGAGAGCACCTCAGGGTCAGAAATGGCTCACACATAGACAGAAGTGATGGGTCCCTGAAAAGTCCTCTATGTATCGCATGCAAATCAACAACTGAGACAGAGGCCAAGCAGCAAGCTCATGCTTTCACCACTGAATTGTTTTAGTTTTTTACTATGTTAGTTACACGGGGTCCTACCTGAGCTCTCACACAAAAATGTGCATGTTTAGCTCTCTTGATAGGAGATGCCCTGGGTTACAGACCAGAAAACAAGGCAAGGGCTTCCCTCCGATTCAAAACAGAGAATCCTAGAACCCTCTTGCAAATTTCTTATGGGTGGTGGTGGGGGGGGTGGGGTGAGGGAATCACACAATTCAGGATGTTAAGGACATCAGGTGGAGAAAAGTCAAACAAATGACTTGTCAAGTGAGTCCAGAGGATTCCTGTCTCACAGCAGAGGTTTCTTTCTATAGCAAAGCCTTCCACGAGTTAGGAGGCAGACTGTGGAAAATACGTTTTCCCGAGAGCTGATTCATACAGATATAAAGGAGACAGGCAAATGCAAATTGGCTGGAATATTGTGATTCAGAAATAAAACTCAGTTTTATTTACAAGAGTAACTCCTTTGTCCTGTTTTTTGTTTGTTTGTTTGTTTGTTTGAATATGTAGTATCTTACAGTAAAATGACATTTCTTGTGATTTTTTTCATACAGGTACTTGAGACTCAATGAAGAAGACATAGGTAATCACACTAAACCAGTCTTATCATCAGTGCCCTGCCATTATCTTTGGGAAAAAATGAATTATGTTCTGGAAGAGAGTTTCTAAGAAACCTGGCAAAGATCCACCAGTGGTTCAAAGAAAGTTAAAAGTACAACTGCAAAATTTTCTAGGAAGTCAGGCTTGGATGGCTCTGCTCCATAAAGAATTTCCTTCTTAAGTGGCAGTTAAAAGACACCATTCGGGGAAGCTGGGATGGCTCAGGGGGTTAGGTGCTCACTTTGCAGCCCCAGTACTGATGAGGGAATCCTGGCCCTGTCCTGTGGGGACCCATGCAGGACCTATGTTGACCTGAGGTACGCATCCCATGTGGGAGGCCCCCAGTTCAGGGGCCAAAAACTGAACTGGGAGCCTCCTGCATGGGAAGCATACCCTAGAACCTTCTCGGGAAGCACCAGGCCCTGCAAACACCTTGGTTTCAATGTCTGGCCTCCAGAGCTGTGAGAGAATAAAGTTCCGTTGTTTTAGGCCACCCAAGTTTGTGGGGATTTGTTACCGCAGCTCTAAGAAAGCCATCGAAACCTTACTTCCTTTTCAAAGACAAATTACATTCTCATGATCCAAAGGCCAAACTCACAGGTGTGAAATCTGAAACCTCACAGGATTCTTTCATTTTTTTTAAAGAATTATTTTATTGTTTTTGACAGAGACAGACAGAGACAGAGAGAAGGGGAGGGCCCAGAGCAGTCTCTGTAGTTGTACATCATCAGTTTTGACATGGTTTCATTCCACACAGGTGGGTGGGGGCCGTGCAGGGCAGGAGCCAGGCGGGCTGGGGGTCTCCTGCATGGGAGGCACACTCCCTCAAGCCAGGGGCCGAACCTGGGGGGGGGGGGGCAAGAAATGAACTGGGGGCCTCCTGCATAGAAAGCATACCCCAGTTCAGCATAGAATACACGGGCCAGGGCTGGGATTCGATCCTCAGTCCCCAGGGCTGCAAAGCGAGCACTTAACCCACTGAGCCATCCCGGCTTCCCCTTCTTTCCCTTTTGTCATTGGTCTTACCTCTCTGATTAATCAGTCAATAAACACATTTAAAATCTACTACTTTGCAATAGCAAGAAATAGACAATTGGACTAGAAAAGATTGCTAGATCCATATGTACGGTTTTAACTACAATATATTAGAAGCATACATAGGATGAGTCTCTGAGGTTGTCTGTCCTCAACAATTTAATATCCTTCCTCGAAAAATAACACCCACATCCACAGAAATGAGCCCCAAGACGTGCTTGAATTACGGGACTCCTGTCCACCCATCCCCCATTAGACAGGTTATAATTGAACGGGGCAGGAGTGAACATTGACCCAAGCTGGACCAATCACACTGTCTCTCCACGAAATTTGAAATGGGATGAAGATAGCCAGGACAGCTGGGCTGGTGGGTGTTGGAAGAGAGATAAACTCAGCAGCTAGAAGAAGGCTATCTTCCTGCATTTTTACAGATAAAGTCAGCCTAGAGAGAAGGATGGGACAGATGTGAGAGAAAAACAAAGCTCAGAGAGGCACAAAGGATCCTCCCTGGATTCCTCTGGGCCCCCACGCAGTTATTATCATCTGTGAAGGAGTCCTACAGCCCTCCAGCTCCACGCAGCATTCCCTTAGCCTCCCGACACCTGCACTGTTGTTCAAACCAGCTCAACCTGATTTTTGTCGTTGTAAACCAGAAGAAATTTGATAACAACCTAACAAATAAAATTCATGAAAGAAAGTGTACACTTTACAATGGATATATGTAGAAATAAATTGATCTATCTCTAGATAATATATAGAGAGAGGGTGACCAAAACACATATACAGCGGAAGCCGGGATGGCTCAATGGGTTAGGTGCTCACTTTGCAGCCCTGGGGACTGAGTATCAAATCCCAGCCCTGGCCCGTGTGGACCCATATGCTGAGCTGGGGAGTGCCCCCAGTTCAGTTGTCACCGGGGTTAGACCCCGGCCCAGTTCCTGCCCTGTGAAGCCCCGCGCCCACCTGTGGAATGAAACTATGTGGAAAAACCAATGATGTGCAACTATGGAGACTGTTCTGGGCCCTCCCCCTTCTCTCTGTCTCTGTCTCTTTATCTCTCTCTCTCTGTCAAAAACAATAAAAATAAATCTTTAAAAATAAAAAAAACATGTACACACATTTGAAGAAAGGAAAGAACTGTATTAAAATTGTAATGCTCAATATATACCAATAACAAAAGATGAGTACAAGTCACATTTGACTTCTGCAATTACAAGAGGTACTCAAAGTGGTTACCATCAGCGTCCAGACACCTCTAACTGTGGCAAACTACTACTTGAGCAATATTAGCCACAGTGTCCATTTGTATCACTGCGCATGAGGTTTTGATTTACCATTCATCTCAAACTTATCACAAATGCATGCAATTGTTAGGCCTATTGGAGGTTCTGTTGCATTCTCACGCCTCCATTGTTGTTGTACTTCCACAACGTTCTCAAATTTCAAATCCCACCTCAAAATACCACTTTCGCCATTTTCTTTGTTCTGCCTGTTGCATGGTGACACTAGCTTTCATTTAGTTAACACCATCTTTTGAGCAAATGTCATACTACATACATGTTACTACCACGTTTCAATTCAACTTTGAAAAGTAATACATAGAGAACATCTCTTAAAACGTGTATACATTTTTGGCACCCCCAGTATATATTCAGATATCTTTATCTACATACAATACATACAACATCCCTTAACCAGGCACAGAGTCGTTTTGGATCTAAAAACTGAAGGAATCCTTAAGTTTGGCATTCTCTCTCTTTTTTTTTTTCCCCTTGGTATTTTTATTTATTTATTTAAAGCTTTGCATTCTTTTTTTTTTCTTTCTTTTTTTTTAAATAGGGTTTGTCCACCCATGATTTTTTTTTTTTTTAAGATTTATTTATTGTTTTTGACAGAGAGAGAGAGAGATACACAGACAGAGACAGAGAGAAGGGGGAGGGCCCTGAACAGTCTCCATAGTTGCACATCATTGGTTTGTCCACATAGTTTCATTCCACAGGTGGGAGTGGGGCTGCACAGGGCAGGAACTGGGCCAGGGTCTCGCCCTGGTGAGAATTGAACTGGGGGCACACCCCAGTTCAGCATATGGGTCCGCACGGGCCAGGCCCGGGATTCGATCCTCAGACCCAGGGGCTGCAAAGTGAGCACCTAACCCACTGAGCCATCCTGGCTTCCCCTCTTGTTTTAAAGAAGCGGTAACTTTTTCCCACCCATGACTCATTAAATTAGAATTTTATAAGTATTTATTTATTATACACATACTAGAGAGGATTCTGAAGAAATTTTGTGAAAATTCTTTCTCCCCCTTGAAGTACTTATGATTTAATTAAGGAGATAAAATAGATACTGTGACCTAGGATCTGGAACTCACCTTCTCATAATTACTAGCAGTTTTCAGTTTTCACAAATTGAAAACTTCTCTGTACCCCATCCTTTCACACATTTCCACAGACATCCCCCCCCAGTGTTTGCATGCCAAATTCAGATCCTCATAAACCAGCTGAAAATGAACATTTTGAGCTATTTATTGCATGGTGTGCTCTCAGCCACGAGATGAGTTTTGGCAGGTTTGCCATTTTTATCTGCATGGCCATGTTTCTGCAGTTATTTGGAAATCTTTAGTACACTTTGCCTCTATGGATTTATGAAAATAAGTAAGAGATGGAAAAATGGAAGCTTTTATGTGCAATTCTCATGAACTTCAACACAATTGAGACAAAGCAGACAGGGCAGCTCGATGTGATTAAACTCTCACCAGGTTGATGCTGGTGAAGGAAATAGCAAAACTAAGGAACTGTGATAAAATGCTGTACAAATATTCTTCCACAAGTGGATCTAAAAGCAGAACTAGGAGTAGAGATTTGACTGTTCTTCACAGCCTTTGGGAATGGAAGCCCTTCCTGTTCCCATGTCCTGCTTTCCTTCCTGCTTGTGAAATGGGTGTTTTCAGGAATGCACAGCCAACCGAGTAATACACTGCTCGTAGACCAGCACAGGTGTAGGTAGGTTCTGGGATTGTGCGTCCGCATCCATCTGTTCCCTAAGCTTCCTGGTAAAGTGCGGAGGCTCTTGTCTTCAGCTAAGTCACTCTGCCCCTCTTTTCATGGCTCGTTTGTTATGCTGTCCTTGCTATATGGAGTCTTGGTTTTAGTCCAGTGGTTCTCAACCATAGATATCACTTTTGCCCTCAGGCGATCTTTCATAATGGCTGAAGTTATTTTGACTGGCACAACTTGAGGACGGGGGTGGGAGGAGGGGGGAGAGTGGGGAAGGTGCCATTGGCAAATAGTGGGTAAAACTCCAGAATGCTGCTAAACATCCCCCACAGGACAGAGCCTTGCCACAGCGATTTTCTGGCCCCAAAATTTCAAATCGTACTGCCAACGCGGAGAAAACTGCTAGCTCCTGCACTCTGCTCTGAATTTAGGAATTATCTTTGCATTTTAAAACTTCCCGGGGAAATGCCAGGATAGCTCAGCAGTTGAGCACTTGCTTCCCAACCGCAAGGTCTGGGGTTCAATTCCCAACCCCGGCCAGTGCAAACCCCATATGCTGAACTGCAGTGCAGCTCGTAACCACCGGGATGGCTCAGCCTCCCATAGGGCAAGCCTCTGGTTCGGTTCCCGCCCCGCACGGCCTCGCATCCACCTGTGTGGAATGAGACTGTCACAACTACTGATGTACAACCATGGAGACTACTCTGGGCCCTCCCTCCTTCTCTCTCTCCCTCTGTCTCTCTCTCACACACACACCTTCTGCCCCCCCCACACCCCAATTTTTTTTTAAACTTCTCGAATCCCATTAGCTAACTTCTTTCTGGATGGTAGGTTTTCCTCTCTCATTTGTGTGGAGTTAGTGACTACACACAGAGACGGTGGTGGGATTAGAAAGGCAGTAAATAATCGCCACCATTTACTGAGCTATGAGCTGTGAGCACTGAGAGCCAGCCAAGCCCTGTTCCGAGAGGTCTGCAAAGAGGCCCGCATCGAATCCTCATAAGAGCCCTGGGAGGCAGGTCCACTACGGTCCTCAGTTTTCAGATGAGGGCACAGGGACCAAGTTACATGAGACGTTATCTTCCCAGTGGTCCTCGGTGCTCAGCCAGGACTGGAAGGGAGGGAGCCAGACAGGATAGCTGCATGAAAAGCTACAAAGGCACGTGAGGTTCCAACCCAACATGTAAAGGAAAGGAGACAAGAACTAGGTACAGACACAGCTGGAGAGACCCAGTGGGTCCGGAATCTGCGCACATGTGCCCTCGGGCTTCTGGATGCCGACAGAGCTGCACAAGTTGCAGTTCTGAGCTGTGGGACTTGACCTTGGCAACTCACCGTAGCTCTGCTCTCACACCACCACTCCTTCTCGACACGGAGAGAAGAGGTGTTTCCCCTCCATTAAGACTCACTACACTGTTAACCCAGAACTTGCTTTGTGCAAAAGCTACAGAACTGTGACGAGAAGCAGACAGCGTGCACCCCATTTAAATATGCCGGAGCAATCTGCTGACCAGCGAG
Source organism: Craseonycteris thonglongyai (assembly GCA_004027555.1). Taxonomy (NCBI): domain Eukaryota; kingdom Metazoa; phylum Chordata; class Mammalia; order Chiroptera; family Craseonycteridae; genus Craseonycteris; species Craseonycteris thonglongyai. The sequence goes on from PVKE010000844.1 coordinate 17,516, forward strand.
GTTTGTTTATTAAAATCTTTCCGTGGGGTGAAGCTCCGTTGAGCTGATGTCAGCTGGTTTCTGGAGAGGCCCTGTTTTCAGGAGCGGGTTGCTGTTTGTCTTCTTTACTGAGCTGACAGAGGACATGGGGGAGAATCCATTATGCCAAAAACATCTGTAGCATAGAAAATCAACAACGAAGAGCAACAGCTCCAAATGGAGTTAGTGTTTTGAAAGGCTTTCATCTGTCCATAGATGAAACTGCTATTTTTATCGGAGGAGGAAACCAGAGGAAGTAGAAACCAGTCTGAGAACAGCCAAGTTAAATTTTTGTTCGCTCGGGAGGACAAAGAGTGGGTTTGTGTTTTCTTTTGTTTTTTACTTGTCATTAATGTTGTTGTTATTTTTTAATACTTAGAGAGCTATCTCACTCGAAATCAGGGCTAATTTTATTTTCTTTTTCCCCCCCACTGAAATGCATGCCTCTGAAGGAGACTTAGATACCACAGTTTGCTTCTGATGAAGAACTACACCCTTTACAGGTCTTCCTACTTAAAAACCCTGCGGGAAGCTGGGATGGCTGAGCAGGTTAGGGCCACACCCCCACAGCCTCATGACAAAGGCCCCTGTTGCATACACCACTTCCAACTGTGGTCCAATCACCTACAGCCTCAGAGTTCTAACAAGTTTGGAATTTGTAGGCAATTTGTTTCTTGAGAGCTTGAGAGACAGGAGGCTCGCGTACAAGTGTCTCTTGAAACACTTGCACGTGCACTCAAAACAAAACGTACGCCATAAGAAAAAGCATGTGTGTGTGTGTGTGTGGTGCTGATGAAAAAAAGGGAGGGATGGAGGATGAAGGGGAAGGACGGAGGAAGAAAGGAAGGAGGAAGGAAGAAAGGAAGGAAGATCATGTATGGTTAGCAACTGTTGCTACCATTTTTTTTTTTTAAGACTTATTTTATTGTGTTTGACAGACAGAGACAGGTGGGCGGGGGGGTTGCAAAGGGTGCGAACCAGCTCTGGGGCCTCCCGCATGGGAAGCACTCCCCAGTTCAGCATATGGGTCTGGAGAGGCCGGGGCCGGGATTCGATCCTCGGTCCCCAGGGCTGCAGAGCAAGCACTCACCCCACTGGGCCATCCCGGCTTCCCTTGCTGCTCCCTTCATCTGGGCTGCTCTGCTGGGCATGCACCTCAGCCCTGACAGCCTCAGCAGCCCCCTCCTGCCTGAGGGGCAGGAACGCGGTCCCAGTCCATTCTGCAGCCCCTCTGCCCTGGTGAAGCCGCCCTGTGGAGTAAGATCTCGTAAAGGGCTGGCCCGCAGTCCTGAATGTCAGGGGCCCGGGCAGGAGTGAGCTAAGGCAGCCGTGGGTCCCGGGTCTACTGTGGTGGCCTTCACCACCACCCCACAGGTCTTCCTGGCCCCCTGGCTCTCCGTACTGCTCGTCTCTGCACAGATGAGTAAAGGGCCAGGGCGTCCTCTTGGTCTGGCCCAGGCCACATAGCCGTGGAAGTCTCTGCAATGTCTGCTCAGGCCACAAGCCGGCTCTGACTCTGCCGACGGCCCCCAGAAACAGGATACCGCGGTCTCCCACTGCCTGGTCGTCACTTACCCCCTTGTCTTTGCTCCTTTCTTAACCCCAGGGAACACCTTACCTAGATTTAGGGGTAATGATGGGTGTAGGGAGCCAGTCGGGCTCCTGACATTTCTCCCTACGGGCGTCGTCCTTTGAAACAGTACAAGACAGCAGAAGCATCCAGGCCATTTGCTCTCCATCCTGCCACGTCCTTCCCCTGAGGCAACACGCATTAGATGGCCCTGCTGCTGGTGAGCAGGGCGGGGCTGACAAAAGGAGACTGATGGGCTCTGGGAGGGAGGGAGGCACAGGACAGACGTTCACTTCTGAAAACCATTAGCCTGGCAGCCGACAACACTCACCAGGCCTGCCTGCACGCCGGAAGTGCGCATGCAATATTAATTCACCTGGACATCCTGAGCCTTTCTAGCCTGTATCCCACGGTTCCTTCGCTCTCCTCTCCTCTTTCTCGCTTTCTCTCTGCCTTCCATACAGGACACACCAGTTGTCTCCAGCCCAGCATGTGAGCAGCTGTCATCCCTGTAGCCAGGCCCTGCCATTCGCTGAAAAGGACAGTCAAGCCCTGCACAGGAATGACACCTATGGAAAGGTGATGCACGCGGTTCTTCATTCACCGATGAGCCAATACATGTGCCAAAGCCGTGAATCAGGGAATCCAGTCCTTAGAACAATTAACAGCTAATTACCGTGAGGACAGGGCCTGGCCCTTTGGGTCCTCTTTAGGACCCCTGCCTCTTTTTAACTTTTTATGATGTAAATAGTCGCACATGAAAAGTAGATGAGAGCACAATGAATTTCATGTATGCGCCATCATTCACCTTCAACAACTATCCATATGTGGCCAATTGTATTGCACCGCTGTGCCCCTTTCTGGATTATTTTAAATCAGACTCAAGATATCATATTATTTTAATTAATTAATTAATTGATTCTATGGTTAAATATAGTGCGGTGACATTGGTTAGTAACAACTGCATAGGTTCCAGGTGTACAATTCTACGTTGTCTATGTGTTGTATTGTGTGCTCACTATCCAGAGTCAGTTCTCCTTCCATCACCACATATTTGATGCCAACTCCTCCCTCCCCCAACCCATTCTCCCTCCCCTTCCCCCTACCCCCTTACCCTCATATAATTTTATATTCATACAGTACATCTCTAAAAAAGTGACTTTTTAAAAGCAAATCCACAGTACTATTATCACACATTAAAAAAAAAAACACTAATGAGAATTACTAAATGCCATTCAATTTCTACATGAATCTTAAGAAATTTGTAACAGTTTGTTTACGCTGAGATCCAAATAGGGTCCAGATAGTACCATCAGTTGCTATGTCTCTTATTCTAATACTCATTGAATGTATAGGTTTCCCTATACATTCTCTTATTGCTTATTCTTTGCAATATTTTGTTGAATTAACCATGTCATTTGTCCTTAGCATGTGGCAAAGTCTGGATTTTGCTGATTAAAACCCTGTAATTGTGTGTGTGTGTGTGTGTGTGTGTGCGTGTGTGCACGCGTGCCTGAGTGTGTCTCATTTCTGTGTAAGTTAGAGATAGAGGCATAGTTCAGATTGAGTTTCTTTTTCTTTCTGTCTTATTTTGGCAAGAATTTCAAAGGTCATAGTGCAGACTTTGATCGGGAGATACATAGTCAAGTTGCCCCCTCTTTGTGATGTGACCAGCCATTGATGATTATTACCTAGAGCAGTGGTTTTCATTCAACTAGGGTGACTTCGCCCTTCCAAGGAAAACTGGCAATATCTGGAAATGTTTCTGGTTGTTGCAGCGGGGGGGAGAGGATGCTGCTGGAATCTAGTAGGTACACCCCAGGAATGCTACCACACTGCAAACACGTAGGACAGCCCCTTACACACAGAAATGATCTGACCTAAGGTGTGTGTCAACAGTGCAAAGTTGAGAAAACTTGGCCTGGATCCATTTATTTATTTGGGGTTAAGATGTTATATTCTAATTCAATGGTTCATCTTTTATTTAGTACCTGAATTACTTTTATAAAGAAAACCTTCCTAATCAACTGTTGAGCTTCCCTGAGGTAGAATTCATCAAGTCAAGGCTTAATTTGTTCATTTACCAGTTTTCAAAATGAAGGGGGCAGTTTCCCAGGCTCCTGCAAAGGTGACCAGTAAGATTTCTGCTTGTAAGAATCATTTATGAAATCAAGGTTATTAAAGTATGGAAAATGTCCCAACCACTGGAGTGATTATCTTCACTGATACCTGAGTTGCCCCGGCCTTTGGACCATAGGAGCTTATTCAGGTGGGCTCCTGAGCCTTTTTGACACACTTTGGAAACTTTAAAGAGTTTGCTTGCATTTCAGGGTGACAAGACACACTAGGGTCATCTTGTATACTGATTCTCCTGGGCTGGATTCAGCCATTTCTCCAACGAGCCTCGGCTCCTTACAGTGGTATTTAGGGATCACCGTCTGGGGCCTGGGGAACGTGTGTATTTTAAGACATAAATTAGCCTCATAATATGGTATTTCTGTCTGAGGATGGAATTTTTTCTGAGCTATTCTTTTTTTTTTTTTTTTTTTAAGATTTATTTTATTGTTTGAGAGAAGGTGAGAGAGACAGAGAGATAAAGAGAAAGAGATGGGGCGGGGAGGGGGCAGAGCAGTCCATAGTTGTACCTCAGTAGTTTTTTGACATACTTGCATTACACATTGGTGGATGTGGGGCTGCACAGGGAAAAATCGAACGGGGAGCCTCTCTCACGGGAAGCGAGAACCTTCACCGCCATCCTGGCAGTTACCAGTTGCAAGCCACAGTTCAGCACGTGGATTTATGCAGGGGATTCAAATCTTGGACCTCACGGTTCCAAGGCAAGTGTTCAACCTATTGAGCCATCCCAGCAAGCCGGAGCTATTCTTTACACATAGAAATGCTTAGACTCAAGAGAGTAGGTTTACCCCAACTCACATGTAAAGTACATGGAAAATTTTGAAAGCTGGCAAAATACAGCCACCCTTATCTCCAGATTTTCTTTAGTCGGTAGGTCTAGAAATGTAATGAGGAGACAAGGACAACATAGGCTGGATCATGGGGACCAAAAAGACCTGAAAATGCCAGAGTTGGTCTGCGCCTGCAGGCCTGGGGTCTCTCTAGGGTAAGACTTCCCCAGGCCCCTTTTCCTTGGGTGCAGACACCCCAAAGGGCCGCTGGTGCTTCCTGCAGGCAGAGGGTACAGAAGGGCACCAGTGCATGCCACCAGCAGTGTGACCCTACCAAACGTTCAGGGATACGAGCAGATCTCCTTTTATGTTACCAATCAGATGTGTCATTTTACATTGAAACACAGAGAGCTTACGAGACAGCATGGTACGAGAGTCACCAGTGTAGAAGATGTGACTCTGAAGCGGTTTCAGCTTGCAGCAGGCCTGTCAGACCTCACCGCTAGAGTCCTGGTCCTTTGGCATCAGGATATTTGGGGGAAAGAGGGAGATGACTTGAGAGGCCATTCTGAACTGACTCGTCTTCAGGAAAGGGTTCGCTTTCTTTATTACAGATGCAGGTAGCTTGAACTCTATTGAAAAGTCAGAAGATGTGTCATTTATTGAAAGTTTTAGAGAAAATCAATAGTCCATAATTTCTTCTTTCTTAAAGCATTTGATATATTGGAGCTACCTATCTTGGGTTTAAGCTGATGCATGTCAGATTGAAAAATGTCTTAAATTCTTCCTGGAACAAGCTAGGAGAAAAAAAAAAAATATATATATATATATATATATGTATATATACACACACATGTATATATATATTGTGCATACATGTATGTGTGTGTATGTTAATGTATGTGTATATATGCACATATATATGATCATAAGATATATGATTGTGGAAACATACCTGCTGTCTGCCCCTCACCCCACCCAAAAATGTGCCTAATTTTTTTTAGCCCTGAAGCTTCCTCGGAGTGAACTCCATAAAAACTCTACTGCCCAGGCGATGAAGTCAGATCCTCATGCTCCAGCTCTGATGTTCTGTGCTGAGGGAACCAGAGGGAACAGATAGTGCCGGAGTCGGGCTGTTTTGCATTTCTCGGTGACATCCTCTAACGAGCTGACAACATCGGACATGAGGCTGCGATCTTGGAGCAATGAAAATAATGCAATGGTCATTTCACATCCTATCACCCTAATGATAATCCAGGAGCTGCCATTCATTAAAATATGTAGGACTTGCATGAGGAATTGAAGATAAGAGCCCAACAGGGAAAGAGACCCAAGTGGCTGAATAGAGTTGAGGAGGAGAAATCCTAAGGAATACGAACATGGAAGGAAGTCCACTAGGTCAAGGGTAACCAGCCTTGCTGTTCCTTGAATCTTGCACTCTTAAGAATTGTTGGCTACAAGGCCTGATTAACTTGCTCCAAGAGAGCCAATGGATGGTTCCCCCCAAGAGCTCCAATTCTGTATCCTGACTCTATTACCCCAGTACGCAGTGCCAACTGCAGGGGGGTGTTCCCAGAGCTGGAATTTAGGGTCCTTGAATTAATTATGAAAATACAGTTTTGCGGGTTGCTTGAGATTTTGCCAGTTGCTTGAGTTCTGGTTAACAGAGAGTCTACTTACATCTATCGGGCATCCACCAATCCCATGGGTGCTGGTTAACTGAGAGTCTACTGTATCAAAATACTGGTTGACAAACAAACCACTCCCCATGGCCTTCTCCCACACACTACCCCAGCTGCCTCCCCTGCACCCCCTAAAACCACCAGCCCAGCCCCACAACTCAGGCACTTGACCAAATGGGCGGGCTTGGCCGGTGGGGGACCTGCCTGCACTGTGATTTCGCGTGGCAGACCACCTCCATGCTGATTGGTCATGTCCAGGTCAGACCCATGATGAAATAGTTTTCATATCTGATTAGACACGCCCACTAGGTGGCCCTGCACTGCTGAGCCCTCTCAAACCCTGCAGACAACCCCCAGGGACAGGCCTGCTCAACACAATGTACTCCCACTGGCCTCCATGGAAACACAAAGGAAATGAAAGGCCTGCGATCTTTCTGGCTCTCCAAGGATTAGACAACCTTTGTGTGCTTGGCAAGCTCACCACGAGGATGTTCTTTTACTGCCCTTTTCTTGTCACCAACCCTCTTTAAGCTACCTACATGAATAATGACGACACTCTAGAATCCATAACTGGTCTTTGGTTTTGACCATTTCTGTTCTTTGGGGACCTTTCCTCCTACTCTGATAGTTCTTTGCTCATATCTCCTTCATTTTTATTCATTCTCAGGTATCTACAATGATAATCACTGATTAGGTCATTGGGAAAAAATAAAAGAAAGAAAATACATTTAGGAAAAAGGATGCAATAGCCATTTAGGCATTGCTGAGTCGAGGGTTGGGGTGAGGAACAACACGAAATTTCATGAGCTATTGTTCCCAATGAAAAGACCCAGGAAGAGGAAGATGATGGAATTCCCCTGAAGGATCATATATAACGTCTAGTGGATGGTAGAAAGGGACTAGGTGAGGGTAGGAAACTCTCCGGGAAGCACATTTAAACCTGCACTTGACCTTGCCTGGTGTCAAGGAGAGAAAAACACTTCCATCTCAAGCAATCAGGTCATCACAAGTAGACAATCCACTCCTTTGGGATGATCATCTATCCTTTCTCTTTAAAAAGGATAGAAGTAGCAGGTTCAATAGAGCCATTCTTCCTTCTACCCCTCCAAGCCACTTCTGTTGTTTTTCTGTATCCTTAGACTTTTCTTATCCCATTACAGAAACTGCAGAGAGGTAGCATTCTATGAGACCTAAGGTGACTCGCCTGGCCAGGAAGAGTGTCACCAAAACATCAGCCTGGGCTGACAACCAGGATTCCAGCTGTTAAGTTCCAACCAGAGTGGGGAGGGCTGCTAGCTGAAATGGAACACCAGGAAGAGTCAGCGAAGTGAGGGTGTGCTTAGGCATCGCTCCCCACTCTGCTGGAAACAGCTGAGCTTCTCACATTCAATCCAACACAAGAGAGGTATGTAGAGTGCTTCCTATGTATCAGACACTGTGCAAGGTTCAGGGGTCTTTAGAAGAGCAGCAGACAAACTTCCTTTCAGGGGGTGGCTAACAATAGCCAATCTGTAAAATAAATCCCGATCCCTCTGCGACAGACACCATGCCACGTGTTCACCACATCTAGTTCATTCTCTCTCTGGGCCTACCACTCAAGAGCATTTGCTAGCATTGGCTGCAGTGCACACACGAATGAGCTCTGGCTAATGGAATATGGATAGAAAGGTTGAATCCACCTCCAGGCCTTGCCTCAGAGCTATTTCCCACAATCCTCCACGCATTGTCTCTTCCTCCTTAGCTAGCTAGATGCAAAAACCCAGCCCAGGATGCAGAGGACTGACAAGAGTGGAACCACTTGATGAAGGATTTGGGTCCCTAAGAGACTTACACGCCGCATTGGACTGTGACATGGACAAAGGATAATCTTATTGTGTGATCCCACTGAAAGTTTAGGGTTGTTTGTCACAGTGGCTAACAATACCCTAATTAACATATTCATGGATTTCATTAACAGATGGAATGAGACCATAGAGGTCCTAGTTATATGCCAGAAACATAATAGGTGCTCAAGATTTGACGATTATGATACATGAAGCTTGTTGGTTTTCTCAGAGGCCCCAAGAGAGAATCTTTGCCAAAACAACTCTTTGTAGCTAATGAGAGGAAAGAAGAACTCAGGGGGGAGAACCAATGAAAATACAGGGATAGACCTACTGAGGAAGCTATTGATGAAAAGTCACATGGGAAAGAACTGATGTGGCACTAGTCACCACGCACTTTTCAATTAGACTTCTTCCTCCCGAGTTTGTTAAATACTGCATCAAATCTGCCAGGTTCCTTGAGTGCCCGGCTCCCATACAGGTCTTTCTCTCTCATGGTCTGTGAGCGTCTCTTTGTTCTGGTGACTTCCTAGAGCACTCCTCCCTTCCCAGCCTTTGCCTGGCTAGCATCCAGCCACCCTAACTCATTTATAAAGTGCATACTATGTTCAAGGCATGACATTAAATACTTACCAAGGCAGGGAAGGTGGAAACCACAGGGAGTATATTATCTGTAGAAAACATCAAAATTCTGATAAAGCTGTCTGCTTATGATTATCACCATGGGAAGGCAATCCTAAACAAAGCCAGGATGAAAACGAGCCCCTGCCCACATACTTCTGCCCACACACTTCCACACCCCTTGTAATGCCATTGGCTGGAAACACAATGTCAAACACAACATGGAGTCTAGCCAGGGAGACAACAATTAAATGAATGAATAGCATGGTGAACAGTCAACATCAGAGAAGGTTCTCCTGAAGAAATGTCAAAGGAGCTTCGCTTTGCAGGACCAGAGCTAGGATTCCAACAAGCACCGTGACCCAGGGGCATGAAGCCACATATCTCAGCCAGAAGAATCCAGACATTCCCTGTGGCTGGAGGTAAAGACGCACCTAGGCAAACAAATGCTGCTGAGAAGGTCGGACCAAAGTAGCCAACAAAAGGCAATTAAGGAAAGGCTTCATCCTGTTGGCAATAAGAAACTAACAAAGCATTCTGCTTATTACAACTCTATTGAGACAGAATTCAAATGCCATATGGTTCATCCATTTAAAGTGTACAGGTCAATGGCTTGTACATTCATGGAGTCTTGCATCCATCACCACAAACGATTTTGGAACTTTTTCATTGACACTCCCACTACCAGCAAAAAAAAGTCCTGTATCCTGTTAGTATCACTCCCCAATTCTCGTCTCGGAAATATGGCTAGGAGCCCCAAAGCGTTTTTAAAACAGGGAAATGAAAAATTCTATTTTCATTTTCAGAAGATCTGACCTCCCACTGCCCAAGGCCTGACGTGGCATCTGCATGCAGACACACACACACACCTTTTATCATCCTCATGTGTTTGAGTAGCTGCGACCCCAGGTCCCTTCTCACCAGCTACCACTCAAACGCACCCAAGACACCTTCTCTCTGGGTCAGGTCGCCCTCCCTGACCTCTGAAGATTAAAACTGTGAGAAGTCTTGTTAGACATTCATTCTCTTGGATTTTTAGCAAACAGCCTCAACACCAAGACCCAAGGTGTCGTGTTGTATGAAAACAACACGTCGTGGAAAGACGACAGGCTGGTTCCGAACTTGCCACACGGCTCCCTGGCCCCCATCAGTCTTCTCATCGATAAAATGGGCATTTGAATTAAGGAAGATGGAAGATCACTTGGGCTTTAATTCTATGACTCTGGGGAGGAAGTTCATTTTACTCAGCTAGGCAGTACTTCCCTTGTGGATAGCAGGAGCCTATATTCTATTATACTGAAGGGGAAAATTGTACCGTTCCCTATATCGCCTATATCCCTCAATCATATACAAAACAACCCACTGTGGATTCCTGCATGATATGAAGCATTTAAAACAACAATTACCTAATTATTTCAATCTTAATGAACTCATTAGTGAGTATGTTTGTGTGTAGTATGTTATAATACTGAAACAATTACGTTTTCCTTCTACATAGAAAGGAACTGTATACTGTCATGTAAATAAACAATAAAGTGACTTAGTAAAGATACGTAATAAATGCAAATATAATTACCAAAATAAAATGAACATTATATTTTAATGTTTACTTAGTGAATGCAGTAACCTGAGCAAGCAATGGTGGTGGGGACAGGTAAGTCACAGTGGCTGGGGAAGGAGTGAGAGAAGCCATCAAATACTCAAAATATATCCATTATCTAGTGAAAGAATTAATAGGCAGTCTTTTCTTGGAATCCAGGAATCTGGAAATGGATAAATGACTGTGGACCACCATCCAAAGTCATAAATGAGGCAATAAGATTTTTTTTTAGCTCTCAAAGTAGGCATCTGTTTAGGATGACAAGATGTGCTATTGGAAACAGGACAGAAAACAATGGTACTGTCCTATTTCAAATGATATGTCTAGTTAACCGAGTCTCACTCGCTGAATTCAAGGTGTCAGTAGGCTGACCATATGTGACGCTTGAAACGGGACAGTACCATTGTTTTCTATTCCGTTTAAAATGAGATGTCTGGTCAGCCTACATCTGTTTGAACTGTATGACTATAGACCTTATTATCCACACTGGGACAATTTTGAGAGTAAATAAAAGTATATAATTGCTTAAGTATGCATTTATAGGTTGACAAGCTGGTTTTATTATAATGGTCATCTACAAAATAGCTCACATCAAAAATTATTTGTGACAAGAAAACCATTGCTAAAGATAAAAAACAATGTACATCGAAGCAAATATTGTATAATTATTTGATGGACTTGTCTGAACAGTTAAAAACAATATAAGTTAAATATTATTATTAGTTCATAAATACTTATTGTAATCAGTCTGAACTCATACCTATAGTTAATACCATGTGTTTTAAATATACATTTTCTTTTCTTTTTTTTTCACAAAATTGCCTGCAATCTTTTTCAAAATTGTCTTCCATAGTTCTTCAATTTAAAATTGTTGAGTCCTTCAATTGATTCTTCTCTGTTCACCACAGTATTTTTAATTAAGAAAATATTCTTCCTATGGGTTAACACCCATAGATGCAGTAAGTGGAGAACTAATTCTGATAAATGGAAGATATTTTTTATTTTAATTTTTAGGTTATTAAAATAAGTGAATATTTCAAGACAAATATTTTCACAGGTAGTATACTTTTGTCTGCATGCAGAGAGACTTTCTTTGACAAATATTTTAAGAGACAAACTCATCAAATAAGTTGTCTCTACTTAATGTTTTGCCAAACATCATAGACCTTCTTAATTTCATTTCATTCCAGTCCAGAATACAAAATCATCCAATCAAATGTAAAAGCTCCATCAAAATATTCTTCCTAAGTAAGATATTTCAAAGCATAATTATTTACTCTCAAATGTAGTTTATTTGGTTTGTTCAGTTCTTCCTCTGGCTTTTTAAGTACAAGTTTTGTTTTCAATAATTACATTTCCCTAAAAGCTTTCAGTGCTAAAATCTTTTGGCTTACCATTCCTTGAATACCTAATTACAGATTACCAACTGATTGGGAACAAAATGCAAATAAAATTTAAGGACTCATTTGTTAAAAAAAAAAAAAGTAAAAGTTTATATTTATTGTAATACAATTGAGTTGATTTATAAAGTAGCCCATTAAGGATCAAACATTTCTAAAATCTAAGAACATGCAGGGGAAAAAAGTTTTTTACTGCCAGGCTGAAGCATTTTTTAACTCGACATCATCTCTGCTCCAAATATTTTGTAGTTGAGTTTCTCTCTGTGGGTAAATAAAAATATTTATGTCTGTCAACTATCACTTCCATTTTGTTGGTAGACTATCGCAGCTTGTTTGGATGCAGTTACAAACTATGAAAGCACTCCATCTAATTCCAAATTCTTTTTTGCTCCACAGATTTCTGAATTTAGTAATAATGCCTTCTTCCCATGAGGCTGTGCTCCACTAAAATCTGTGTGTGTGCTACCACCACCATCTCCATTGTTGAATGGTTCTTACGTGAAGTGATAAATTACAATAATGTCAGATACTGTATCTCTGACAGATTGAACTTTCAAATGCTTTACTCTGAGTCCATAAATTGAATGAAAAAAATAATAATAATCAAAGCAGTATTTGAATTAGCTGATTTTCTCTTGATGAAATTTATAGAAAGCTGCATCATCTAACTCTTTGCGATGCTCTTCTTCTGCTAATGAAGCAATCCTACTCATAACTATTGCTTTCTTTTCCTAAGTACACAAGAAAAAATAAAACCAAAGCTAACTTGGAAGATTTCCCATCAAGATGGCAGGGTAAGTAAGCACTATGCTTGCCTCTTCTATCGGCCACATCAAAATTACTGCTCAACTGCAGAGCAGTCATCATGAGAATGGCTTGAAGTCTAGCTGAACAGAAGCCCCACAACTAAGGACACACAGAAGAAGCCATATCGAGACTGGTAGGAGGGGCAGAGATGCAAAATGGGCTCTTCCCACATCTATATGTGTCAGTTAAAAATTGGGAGTGATATCTTGGCTGCAGAGGTCCCCCCTGAAAAGCAAGTGGTCCCAGCCCCACAACCAGGTCCCCCAGCCCTGAGTTCCAATGCCAGGAAAACTATGTGGGCCTGTCCCCAAATCCTACAGCCCTTTGGGATTCTACTTTTCCTCAATTCTTCAATACAAAAACTTAGTTAGCTAATCTGTGAATTTGCAAAATGCCCAGGGCTTACATTTTCCGGGTCATCTTTTACTCCAAATTCCTATCTCCCTTCTGGGTGCTACCATTTATTATTTCCTCAAAGCATACTTGATACAAAATAGTAAAGAGATGAGAGTTTACTAAAGGTTTGGGAGCAGTGGGAAAGGTGGCTACAGAATACTAGGAATAGGAAGCAATTTAAAATTGAATATTGGGGGACGTCAAGATGGCTCAGAGGGTTGAGCACTTGCTTTGCAGCCCCAGGTCCAAGGACCAAATCCCGGCCACCGCCCCTGCAGACCCATATGCTGAACTTGGGTGTGCTTCCCATGCGGGAGGCCCCAGTTCAGTTCTCATTGGGGTCCACACCTCCCATGCGGGAGGCCCCTGGCCTGGTTCCTGCCCTGTGCAGCCTTGTGCCCATTTGTGGAATGAAACTATGCAGAAAAACTAATGACATGCAATTATGCAGACTGTTCTGGGCCCTCCCCCTTCTCTCTCTCTCTCTCTCTCTCTCTCTCTCTGTCAAAAACAGTAAAAATAAATCTGAAAAAAAAAATTGAATATTAGGCACTATTCCTAAGAGGCCTTTGGACATGGTGCATGCACCTTCTTCGTCTCTTTCTAGTGCTCATTTCTCTCTGTGCTTCTTAGAGGTACCTTCCTGAGGACACAGGCTCTTAAGCAGCCTTCTAGGTCCAATTCCTACCTCCAGTATCTCCTGCTTGTGTGATCTTGGACACATTACTTAAACTTCATGGGTTGCATTTCTTCATTTGAAAATCAGGTATAATATTATTCACCCATAAAAAGAAATAAGTACTGACACAGACTATAACGTGGATGAACTTCAAAAGCATTATGCAACGTGAAAGAAGCCAGACACAAAAGACCACGTAGTATATGATTTCATTTGCATGAAATGTGCAGTGTTAATCCATAGAAACAGAAAGCAGATTGGTGGTTGGCAGGGGGAGAGAAGAATGAGGAATAACTGCTTGTGTTTCCCCCAAAATGATATAATAAAGTTTTAATTAATCTCAAGTACCTCAAAATGTGGCCTTACTTGGAAATAGAATTTTTACAAAGGTAAGTTAAAATGAAGTGATTAGGGTACACCAAATCCAATTTCTGGCACGTCCTTAGAAAAGAGGTAAATTTGGGCACAGAGACAGGAGAGCAAAGACAACGTGAAGACACACAGGAGAAAGACCAGCTAGAGACAGAGATTGGAATGATATAGCTGGAAGCCAAGGATCATCAAGGATTATTGGCCATACTGGACGCTGAAAGAGGCAAGATAGGATTCTACTCAGCATCTCAGAAGGAGAAGAGCCCCGCAGACACTGATTTCGGCAAGCGAGCTAGCAGAGTGAACAGACGATGCACGTCTATTGTTTGAACCCACCCATTTTGAGGCACTTTGTTACAGCAGCTCCAGAAAACTGAACTCATTTCACTGCTACCTCCGAATAAGTACATTCGGTTGTCCTTCTTGCGGGCTGGTGAGGCGAATGACTTTAGGAGTTCTAATCACACTGTCACTGTCCCCTTCTGTCCCTGACTAGCATTTCTCTAAGTGGCGATGGGAGAAGCGAGAAAGGCCAGTTGCCCACATGGAAAACAGCCATGTAACCTGGGGCTCTCGCTTCTAACCAACTGGATTTATTGCCTTCTACTTGATTCATTACGTGAGAAGAAAGCCCAAGGGCGTGGGTTGTCAATCTATGACAATGGTCTAAGACCCAGAAGACTTAAGAATTAAAATCTTGATTCTAGAGGACAAAAAAAAAAAGGTTTTTAAAAATTTAACAGAAAAATTACTCGCTGACTTTAAAGTCTTCTTGAGTTTTACTCTACCTTCTATAATGGCAGAAAAGAATGATGGGAAGCTTTGGTAAACATTCAAAAACCAGCCTTTGAGAGATTTGATGCTTAGTGCGTGTGGGAAATTGATCATGGGAGGAAAGGAAAGAACGAAAATGTGCAAGTGAACTCAAGCAATGAAAGAAAAAATTCAAGGAGACATGTTAGACCACGGCAGCCAACTTGAATCAAGCCTGCCATAGATTTGGGGCAGGCTTTTTTTGAAAATATATGCCTCAAATTACATTTCACAGAATTGCTGTTCATGCCCTACAACTTGAAATAATATTCTGCATCTTCAGGAAGCCCTCCCCTTTTTTTTAATTAATATTTTACTCTTTTTCTAGTAGGCACCATAGGAAAGAGTAAGTAGAAGACAAAATGCCTCAGCAAGCTCTTAGCCATGGATCCAGGTGTCAGTGCAAAACGTTGGTTTGAAAGATTCTATTATAATAGGCGCCACACACATATTTGTGTCTGAGATACTTCCTTCTTCATAACTATTTTTTTCTGGTATCTTCATGATCTTCCCTATCCATTTATGGATCAGTTACTCCCATAATCAAACACAACTCGGGGATCCATGGAAATAAACAGCAGCTTCCCAAACAATTGCAAAAGGAAGAGAAATATATCAAATGTGCAATTCTTATCACACTATTAACTGGTTGCTGAGAGACTATTCCCTCCCTTTCGTCTGTTAAGATTATCAGAAAAATTAGAGGCTACATTTAGATAGAAAATAATAGTCCTTTCTATAGGATGGGTGAGAAATTTTAGGAGTCAGGGGATGCTGAAAGAGCTCTGTGGTTGAGCACCTGCCTCGAAATCATGAGGTCCGGGGTTCGATTCCTGGCCCCGGCCCATGCAAACCCCTATGCTGAACTGTGGGGCAATTGTTACTTGCCAGGATGGCTCAATGGAGAAGGGTCTCCCTGTCCATTTGGGAGGCCCCTGGTTTGGTTCCCACCCTGTGCAGCCTCACATCCACCTGTGTGGAATGAAACCATGTCACAACTAATGATGTACAGCTATGGAGCCTGCTCTGGGCCCTCCCACTTTCTTTTGCTCCCTCTTTCTCTCTCTCTCTCTCTGTCTCTCTCTCACCTTCTCTCAAAACAACAAAATAATCATTTTTTAAAAATTTTATGAGTCAAACAACTACTGATAATAATAATAACAATGAAAATAATTGCAGTCAATATTTATGGAGCACACAGACCAAACCCTGTGCCAAGTGATCTACATGATTTATCCCATTTAATCCTTCCAGCCATCTTATGGGGAAAATGTTATATCCATTTCACAGATGAAGCAACTGACACCAGACAACACTGCCAAGTTCATAAACTATTAAGTGGAGCCAGCCTCTGGTTTAGGTTTATCTGCTTCTGAAGTGTTAATTACAACGATCCTTGCCAAAGGGAAAATTCTCACTTGCCCAAGGAAAATGCTACCATTTCTCTCCAGTGGATTCCTGTTCTTTTCATCAGAGAATGTAATGTTTTTTAATGCAAATAATCTAGTGTCTATGGCTGGCATTCCTACTGTGGTCAGATCTGCTGCTTCAAAACTGATAGAGGTCATTTGCTTCTTGCTAACCAAAGTAAGCAAAGCACACTTGGTCTTTGGGATGAAAAGAAAAAAAAGAAGCCAAGAGACATAAACAGGTGAATATGGTTATTGTAAAGACAGACAAGAAAAATGGATGACCTGAATAGAAATATGAGTGCCCTGCAGTCAAGACATAATTGCCAGAGAGTTAAAGAGAAAAAGAAGAGAGAAATAAAAAGATGGAGAAAGCTAAGAAACACACTCAAAGCACAGGACCCAGGCAGAGAGGAGTAAATGCTTTCCTCAAATAATTGAAACTGTGATTTTATAAGACATAAAGTTAGACACTTGGCAAATTATATATTTCTAATTCCTCAGGCTAGAGATGGCCTTCCAGGTGTTAACAAAAAGAACTCAGCGTGGTGCTCTAAGTTCTCTATCATATGCCAAACCTAACAAAATGGGCTTAGAAAACCGATAAAAATGGCCAAGTCAATGCTTTGATTAGTTGGTGTCTCCTACTGGCCACTTTCTCAAACTGACACCCCCTCACCCACTCTACTATCATTCCACTTACACACAGGTACATGCTGCGCATGCTCATACATCCACACAGAGGCAATTCTAAGAATATTTTCTGGATGAATTGCTTTGCCTTTGAAATGTGTTTCATTGTGCTTTTGTCAAATTTAAGACAATGTCATCTTCCTACTGATGAACTAAGGCCTAAGGACTGGCCACACTTAGGAAGAACGGAGCCGTTCAGAACCTTAGCCTAAGACTACGGACTTCCACTTTGTCTTTGGTTAGATTTGGGTTATTTTTTCTAAGCTGGCGAAGAGCAGGAGCATTCCAGGACAGCACTGCTTGGCACTTTGACTAGGCAACTCTCTGCTTCCTGGTGCTGTCTCCTTACTCAGAACCCTTCTTCAAAACCTTCTCTCCAACGTCTAAGGCCTGCCCACATCCTACTGGTCAGGATGTAAACCGGTACCATCTTTGTAGCAAGCAATTGGCATTGTATATCAAAAATTTTCAAATCTAACCTCTTCTGTGACACATGCAAAAATATAATCCATAAAAAAGATTTTGTGCACAAAAGAGTTAACCAAAATGAAAAGGAAATGTGTAGTGCCCAATTAGGGGAGAATGTCTGGCTAAATAATGATCCAGCCATTTAAAAAAGGACATTTTTACCATTAAAAATGATTATAAGATGGTAAAAGTAAAAAGAAGTATAAATTCATTTACATATAAACTCAACTATACAAAATAACCCCCACAGAATAAAGAAAAATGCTAAGTGTGTTGCCTCTATGTGGTGGAATTGTGTTTATATATAAAATAACAAAGAAACTCGTACTTTTTCTCTTAGCTATGTTTTCCTTTATTGTCCAAGCTTTTGTCAATGAATGTCTCAAAGGCCAGAGAGTATAGTGGTTAAAAGCATTCTTGGGGAAGCCAGAATGGCTCAGTAAGTTAAGTGCTCACTTTGCAGCCCAAGGACCGAGGATCAAATCCTGGCCCTGGACCATGAAGAGCCATATACTGAACGGAGGTGTGCTTCCCATGCCGGAGGCCCCCAGTTTGGTTCTCAACCCCCCAGCCCCCCGGTTCAGCCCCTGGCTCGAGGGGGCATGCCTCCCATGCAGGAGGCCCCCAGCCCAGTCCCATCCCTGTGCATACCCCCATCCACCTGTGTAGAACAAAACCATGTAGCAAACTGATGACATACGACTATGGAGACTGCTCTGGGCCCTCCCCCATCTCTCTGTCTGTCTTTCTCTGTCTCTGTCTCTCTCTGTCTCTGTCAAAAACAATAAAATAAATCTTTAAAACATTAAAAAATAAAATAAAATGGAGGCTCTGGGCCAGCCAACCTTATGGCTACCCTTGCAAGGAGGTTAAGATCTGAAATATGTGCTCTGGAAACATCTGTATTTGAAAAGTGAGTTCCCCACACTATTAACATGGCCAAAGGAGATTGGAGTGCCAGGGAGCTGGTAGATGGTTAGGGAAGGTCAAAGATAAATTACTAGAAGAAAAGGTTTGGACAAGCTACCATCAAGACCTCACACTTTTTATGGGAATTCTGAACACAGACTATTTCTTGACCCAAAGATCATTGACCCTTTACTTACTTCTTTGTGCCTGCTAATTTAAGTCATGTCTACTGACTGCTTTCAAGCCTACCACCCATTCACAAGATTTTCTTCTGTATTCCCAGCTACAGAGTCAGAAGCAGTATAATCTAAAGAAGACAACAATGAACTTGGAGACCAGTGTCCTAAAATCAAGCTATTTATCAGGCTTTAGCAAGTGACATTAACTACTCTGAGCCTCAGCTTCCTCCTTTATACCATTGAAATAATACCCACCTCGTAAAGTTGTTGGGAGATTCAGTGAAATATTTTATGTGCTTCTAAAACATTCAGCAAACTAGTTTGGCTCATAAATATCACTTATTCTTCTCAATAAAGTGAATGGATTCTCAGTGATATTCACCTGTAGCATCGACATGATAGATCAGTCATGTATTGAGTCACGTGGTCCAGACTCAGCAGCCATGCCACTCAGCAGGACCACTGCTACGTCACCAGCAGGGACATTTTCCTCTGGAATTGGAGCCACCATACTGACTCATAGAAAAGGAAGTTTCTTTTTTATCTACCTCCCATGGCCTTCACCCAACTGCATGGATTAATTCACTGTGGTGAACATCTAGGTCAATAGTTGTCAATGTCGCAGAAAATTGAGAGCAGCTATAGGATAAAAATAAATCTCTACTAAGACCTACATTTCTGCATGGAGTCTGTGATGCTCTGAATTGCTCTTGATCAACACATTTTTTCAGTGCCAAATGGGCCTTCGTACAATAACAGCCCCGCAGACGCTCAGCGATTTCACTAACCATAACTCTAGGCGGTGATTGTCAGGAATGATGAAATATGATTAGCAAATTACAGCTCTGGTGTTTTATTTTAAGGAAACTTAAGGAAAATGAATGGATTGAGCTATTTAGCATTTTTCAGTAGAATCACTTTAAAGGATTGGGTAATAGAGAACTCAAGACTGATGGCTAAAAGAAAAGGCACAAATAATGTTGCCACTTCGCAGCCTATCAGCATAATTCATCTGTGCTTCCTGTCCGGAACAGTTGTGCAATGTTGTTGTACACGGTGAAACAGCTGCTATTTGTTTCTGGCATCTTTACCTTGTACTGAATAAACTGACCTGGAATTTTCTTAAATTATTTTATATCTAAATGTGTAAAAAGGACATGCGATCTTTATCCTTAAATTTTACATTGTGCTTTCTTTCTAAGCTAGGTCACTTGTAACAATAGCTCTGGGACTTGAACAATGAATGAAAACTTCTTTAGCAGGTATGGAATGTTCCTTGTCTCAGATCTCATCTGCTTTACAATGAACTGTATTGTGGCAAAGTTCAGGGTTCTTAGAAATCTTGTGAAATACACGGTGCTTTTCTCCATTCACATATCTAAAATTGATAACAATAGTACTTTGGCATTGATGATTTTTTTTCTGCCTTCAAATCTTAGACGTACAATGCTGACATCTCTCCCGTGGAGTTGGCCTTAAAGCCAAATCCCATACAGCCTTTTTTCTTTTCCTACTGGTACCTTTATAAAATTAGAGGTGCATGCCTATAGAAATAATTTGACCCAGAAATTATTAAAATATTAATCATGTAGTGCAGCACATATTTTAAAGAGTAAAGATAACCTGTGTTAATTAATATTCAAGCCAAACAACAAGGGGAAAAGTGCTGGACTTGGGTTCGAATCTAAGCTCTACCACTTACTAGTCATGTGAGTTGGGGTAAGTCATGTACCATCACAGAGGTAGCCTTTTTAAATTGACAAAAAATGCTTACGTTATCGTGCCATTATAAAGATTAGGGGACACAGTAATATACTATCTGATAGATACCGTGGGTTTCCTAAGTATTACTCAAACTGAATGAATGACTAAAACAGAACTAAAGTGCTGACACTGTCATCAGGGAAATCATAGCACTGATATTTTTTTTTTTAAGTGGTGTTTAGCTTCTGAATATTTTTAGAGGACCAGTCTCACATTGTCCATAGTTTTTAAAAGTTTATTGCCATTTTCAAAGTACAAGTGTAATACAAAACTGAGCAAAATCATACATTTCAGAAAGCCATGATGCACATGATGGAAGTTTCTCACAATTAATGAATCCACAGTTTTTGAGCCTGGATTCAAACCCAAGTCCAATTAAAGTGACTCCCCATCTTGCTGTGCCTGAAACTGCCAATTTCTGCCTCTCATCCTGGCAGAATTATTAATTATGTTCTTTTCTCTTTCCAACTGTCTCAGTAGGGAGGATACATTGGTGGCCCCTTGACCCTTAACTTGCCTCCCCCAGAAAACCCACCATCAACAACTAGATGCTGTGTTCTCCATTTCTCTCTTCCTCTTTATTATCAGCTATCCCTAGAAAGTACTGTTTAATTATTTTCCACAACTTATTTTAACTTTTCCTCTTATTTTACAGATTGAATTTTTGTAGAAGCCTAACTCCCATATGTGTTCATTTTCATATTTGAAATTAGACTGCAACATTTTGTCTTAAATGCATTTTGTACTTCTAAGAACACACGCTAGTGAGTGAAAATGAAACATAATAATAGTTAATGCTAACTTTTTAAAAGTCCACACGATCATGATCATTTTATTTGAGCTCTGCTCTGCAAATCTCATCCAAGTGAGCACAGGTGGAGAAGTAAATATTGTTTGAACAAGTGGGGTATACTAAAAATCTCCCTAGTTTGAAATCCAGCATTCTGGTATTTGAGGTTATTTGGAGAGGATCTGAATTAAAGTTTATCATTGCTTAAGAAATCATTTCTTCATGACAAATAAAACAAAGATTTTAAATAAGATATTAGGATGAATATGCTATAAAAGGGTTGCAATAGAAAAAGAAATGTAATTTAGCCTGAGTTGACCTCAGTCATGAGATTAAAAGTTATTTGATGATATGTTACACAATTCTAATCTAATTCTGGCTATGCCTTAAGTTACAAGGTTTATTGAGATGTTAGGGCAAACTCCATAGATGAGCTACTCAACATCCATAACCAACTTCCTTCTCCCTTGCAGCCCAAATACGCCCCAGCCTGCTCTATTGCCAGTGGGAATCCAGTCCCAGCTAAGTCCCCAGAGGGTGGAAGGCACAAGGTCTTTTAAGATTTGCTGTCCTGATAAAGACGTTGTCTACCTGGAATGTTAACAGCTGCAGCTACCATATTGTGAACATGAACAAAAGACCAAGAGCACGTAGACCCCAACTCTGATCAAGTTCAGCAGCTAAACCAACACAGGCAGCTGCCTCACTCAGACTTCTCACTACACGAGAAAATAGACTAAGCTACTGTGAGCTGGAGTGTCTTTTATTTGGGGCCAAAGGCATTCCTAACACAATGGCTTGGGAGGCCAGGTTTCTATGCGATGTCCATGCCTACATGAGAGAAGCAAAAGCAAACCTGTGTGCATACCAGAGTCATGAGGTGCCTTCAAATGGCCAGGGCCTCAATGGATGTCACACGGTGACCCCAGGACACCACACATAGCACTCCCCAGTCCTGGAGTTGGGCACCAGCTAAGGTCAAGAATTAAATAGAAATCCTGCTGAGATCCACCTCTTTTACTGTAAATTGATGTTTTGCATCATTCTAAGATGTGATATGGTTTCTCTCCAACAGTAATAAATAAATAAATAAAGAAATAAAATAGTTCTTTCTGAATCAATTTAGCCTTTTTATTTTATTTCAATTTGGGCTCCACCGGCAAAGCTATATTCACATATAAATGTTAAACAATGTTAAACTTATTCCTGTTGTGATTTTTTTTTTTTTTTAATCCCTGCCATTCCATGAAGTCATGGGAATAAACACAGTTTCTAGAGTTCTAAGGCCTGGTTCGCAATCCTACATCTACTTTATACAAAACTTATGAACTTGGACTTGAATTTCTGTGTCTTGGTTTTCTCATCTGTAAAATGGGGGTAGGGCGTAGGGCAATAGAGAACCTCCCTAATAGAATAATCATGATGAATAACGAATGCACAATGTCCAAAACAGTACATGAAATACTAAGCACTCAATAAATATTAGGCATTTTTATGGGTATTTGAAAGTTAATTCTACTTATATTCAAATATATAGAGACTATTATATTATGCATTTATGTGTGTGTGTGTGGATGAGATATCTATCTATCTACATATTTTATCTATATCTGTATGTCTATCTATATATAATCATTTGTATTTTACTTTGTATTCTTAAATAGAACAAGTCATAATCTTAAATTTTGATCATCCAGGTCTTTAGACACCCCAAATATAAACCCAGATAAATCTCTAATGAATAAATTGTCCTTAATCTTTTTTCTTCTAATTTTTGTTTGTTTTTAAGTTCTGTGTCTGTGTTTAAGCTCATTAGGTTAAGATTTATGTAATGGAACTCTAAAAACCATTTACTCTTATTTCATGTAAACTTGAAAGAATATGGAAACTTCTTTAAAAGCCTTCTTGAGCATCAATGACTACTATTTCCCTACAACAGCAATTAGCAAACGTATGTTTTGATTTTTGTTTGGTTAGTTTTTATCTTTTTTTTCCCCCTTCTTGCAAAATTCTTGTTATGAACATCTATCAATTCCTCACAGTCTTCATATGTGCCCCAGGAACCCCTTCTGTTTCTGTTTAAACGCGTGAAATATTCTTTTGTGCCCCTTAGATACTTGTTCTTCTAGATTTTGCTTGAAATTTAGGTCACCTAAGAACACATGTATTAGCCAAATGGGCCGCCTCTCAGATTCTCATTTGTTTTTCTTTCCTTCAGTGAAAGAGGCTTGCCTTTCCCCCTTCATACCATCTTGTTCCAAATGACGATGACCTACCTCCGTCACCTCTCCGTCCCGTCCGGGGACTTCCCTCCCAGTGTTTCTGGCTTCCTGAAGCCTGTTCTCTCTGCCCAGCTCTTCCTCAGCTCCCAGCGTGTTAGCATCCTGGCTGCTTCCACTGCACGATCACTATCTTCCAAATTGCCTTCGGGAGCTGCCACTGCCACCACTGTGGTCAGTGGCAGGTCTAAGAGACCTGTCCCCTGGCTGCCTTATCTCCCACGCGAAAAAGTTGTCATCATTGCATTTTACTTGTCAGCAACACCACGCATGAACCGAACGTTTCTCTTTACTCTTTCATTGTTGCAAAGAAGACACAGTGTCTAATGACACAGAGGCAAAAAGTTAATGGAAATTTAATTGAAAAAACTACCATCCCAGCAGGAGTTGAACCGGATGGCTTTAACACGGAGGTAGATATTTCTTCCACTAGACTTCGGGGTCTGGTTTAGCATGCTTGGATATAGATCATATCACTTTTGTAAACAGATAATTCCCATATTTTCCCAGCATGATGTTGGTCAATGAAACAAAGAAAGGAGTGAATTCCAATTTAAATGTCAGGGCTATCCACTTTAAGAGTTCTGAACAGGGAAGTTTTAATGAAAATAGGATTTAATTTCCTGTAAATGTCTGAGTTCTTCTACCCTAATATATAGACATAATGAGTGTTTGTATATGGAAAACACACCTTCCTCTGACAGAAGCATTTAGTCACTCTCACCCAAAAGAACTCCAGAACTTTTCCAGAGATTATGAGTCACACCTCAGACTTTTCTAGAAGAAATGGCATTATGTGAAGAGTTTTGTTTTCTCCTTCTTTCATATTTGTCTCCAGAAGACTAAGTCATATGAAGAAATGAAGGGGGTGTCAGGATAGCTCAGCGGTTGAGCCCTAACCTCGGCAATCGCGAGGTCTGAGTTTCGATTCCTGGCCCCAGCCTGTGCAAACCTCATGTACTGTGTCATGGAGCAACTGGTAGCCGCCAAGATGGCTCAGCAGCGAAGGTTCTTGCCTCCCATGTGGGAGGCCCCTGGTTCAGTTTCTGCCCCATACAGCCACACATCCACCTGTGTGGAATGAAACCATACCATATCTAATGATGCATAATGGAGACTGCTCTGGGCCCTCCCTTTTCTCTCTCTTTCCCTCTCTCACTCTCTCTCTCTCCTTCTCTCAAACAATAAAATAAATATTTAAAAGAAAGAAAGAAAGAGAGAAAGAAAGAAAGAAAGAAGAAAGGAAGGAAGGAAGGAAGGAAGGAAGGAAGGAAGAAAGAAAGAAAGAAAGAAAGAAAGAAAGAAAGAAAGAAAGAAAGAAAGAAAGAAAGAAAGAAAAAGAAAGAAAGAAAGAAAGAGAAAGAAAGAGAGAAAGAAAAAAGAAATGGGCAACGTGTTTAGTTTTGATGATTCAAAAGTAACGGAATCCTGAAGGGATTTTAATTATCAGGCTACCATTGTGTTTTTATTTTAAAAACAAATTAATTAAGCTTAACAAATATGTTATATCCAGATGAGCCAACTGCTTACCCCAATCTGCAATACTCAAACAAGGGACGTTTCCCAAGGAGGTTGAAAGCAGTATCTATCATCAGTCCATGAGAGCTTTCGGCGTGTGAGAGAATGTTGCTATTTTCTTCTGCCTGGTTAAGTGGTTGAATGCAAGACAATATGTACTTTTAACTAAATTAGCCCTCAGATCACCGAATAAAAAACTGTAAAAATTCCCAGAAAGAAACCACAGGTTGAAAGTACTACAAATAACAGCCCAAGGAAACAATGAGACACTGACGGAGTTGACAGATAATTCTCTAGCATATATATATATATATATATATATATATATATATATATATATATATATATATATATATATATAGAGAGAGAGAGAGAGAGAGAGAGAGAGAGAGAGAGAGAGAGAGAGAGGGAGAGTTCACTTTCAGAATGTCAATCAATAAAAATATAAATTTAAAATTATTTTTAACAACTTTTTTTCCAGATTCATTTTATTTTATGGTTTGAGAGAAGGTGTGAGGA
Organism: Craseonycteris thonglongyai; assembly: GCA_004027555.1. Classification (NCBI taxonomy): domain Eukaryota; kingdom Metazoa; phylum Chordata; class Mammalia; order Chiroptera; family Craseonycteridae; genus Craseonycteris; species Craseonycteris thonglongyai. Next base: position 42,731 of record PVKE010000844.1, read on the forward strand.
AGAGAGAGAGAGAAGTGGGGAGGGCCCAGAGCAGTCTCCATAGGTGCACGTCATTAGTTGTGACATGGTTTCATTCCACACAGGTGGGTGTGGGGCTGCATGGGGTGGGAACCGAACTGGGGGCCTCCTGCATGGGAGGCGAGAATCCTCACCACCATCTCAGCAGTTACCAGGTGTACCACAGTTTAGCATATACACATGGGTTTGCACAGGCCAGGGTCACAATTCAATTCCCAGACCTCATGGTTGCAAGGCAAGTACTCAAGCTGTTTAGCTATCCTGCCATTCCCAACCACTTATTTAAAATAAGAACTTACACAACAATCATTTATGATGAACAGAGTGCTAAGTGTCTATTATGACCTGAGATATAGTGATGCCTGGGAATTGGAACTTAATCCAACCCAGAAGCCTGTTTGTGTTCCAAAATGTTCAAGTCCCAAGATGAGTGGGCGTTTGCATAAAGCTTCAGGCTGTACAGTCAATACATCCCACATGAACAACGTGTTGGCATTCGGATTCCAAAGCAGCGTTCAGATTCCAAAGCAAAATTTGCTTGATTTTTTTTATTAGGACTCCAAGTTGTTCGAGTTTGGGAGGCATTCGAATTCTAAGGTATCACTGTATTAGATAGTGATCATATGACATCATCATGACTAGCAAGACATTAAAAGAAAAGCATACAGAACTAGAAAGCAAACTGCTAGAATGTTTTTGACTGGTTTAAAGTTATGTGAAACCCAATTAGGATTTATAAAACTTTACTAAACTTAAGCTTAATGAGAAATATGTGAAAGCCTCTATTTTGTGTGGGAACAAAAATGGCTTTTTGAATTATTAATAAATAAATATTATGTTTCTGAAATATTTGTGTCTTTATTTCATCCATTTTAAATGTATTCTATGTATGTTTTATAAAAGCATAATAAACTAGGACCAGAGCACATGTGAGTATACAAACACACACACATAAAAATAAATAAACATACTTCTATTGAGAAAATATGTGCACAAAAAACCTTTATAGATCTCTGCTCTAGTGAAGATGTGGCAGCAGTGATTTTTTTTTTTCCAGAAATCTAGGTCTTTTCATTTTCCTAATGACGCCTCTAATAACTCAGTACTAAATTTACCCTTCATGCCTGTAGGTCTAAATGTAAATTCCTTACTTTTCTTTATAGCCTACCCATTTGGCTTAGGGATTCACAGCATACCCAGAACCAGGCAGACCTATGTGGAATCCCAGTTCTATCAGTTGCTAGCAGGGTGACTTCGGACAAGTTACTATTCTTTCTGAACCTCAGTTTCCCCATCTGCAAGACAGGAACAAAAATACCCATCTCATAAGTAGATATAAAGCATGTAAAGAACTTAACACAATGTTTGGAGTCCATTAAATGTTATCCATGGTTGTTAACTATACTAGGTGTTGTTGTTCCACTTAAATGCAAACAGCTTTCCAGCAGCTTTGAACTACACACTGTCTCCTTATCTACATGTGTTCACTCCTCCTGTATTGCTTTCTCACCAGCTCTACTGGTCAAATATTATCTGTGCTTCTCAGTCCATTTTACATACTACCTGCTCTATTTCATTTCACTAACACTGCCCAGCCAGAAACAACTCGCTCTTTCCTCCACATCAAATAAAATTGTATTTGCATCTCTTTGGTGGAGTACACAATTTTTTCTACCTTGTATACAGCGTATATGACACACATATGACTCATTTGTATTTATGTCCTACTCCTTCATAGAGTGATTTTCTTGCGGATGGGTCATTTCTTATTCCTAAGTGTCCTTTCCAAAGCATCCAGCATTGAGCCTTGCCCTTGGTGACAATCAATCAATAGGAGTTGAATTAATTAATTAATATTTCTGTCTGCTCAGTACAAAACGTCTGCTTGAAGGCAAAGGCCAGACAACGAGGAGGGTCACCAGGTAATAAATATTTTAATCTTCACGACTCCAATCCCTGTAACATGTTACAGTTAATAAGGTGATACAAAGTTTATCTAGATGTGAATGTGAACCTTCCCTTCCCTCCTCACTCCCACCATTAACTTGGTGACCTCAGGGAAAGACATTAACTATTCCAGGCATCTGTGTCCTCATTGGTGAACATGGGGAGCTGGGTTAAATATCTAAGGACCCTTCTGGTTGTAAATCTAGTGTCTCCTATTTCAGACAATGTTTTATACCATCAGAGACAGAGATATGGGTGTGGGGGTGGGGGTGGGGGTGGGGGAGAGAATAAAGCCACTATTACCCAAACATCAAGATTGAGGCCAGAAAACGATATGGAAAGATGTATGTGAGGAGTAACAGACTGGTTAAATTTAAGACCAGACCTAAGGACAAACCACTAAGGACAAGAACAAGATCCAAAATAGAGGCTAGAGCATGGATATGAGTATAACACCCAGTTGTGTTAGTTCCAGATTTCTTCCCCAGATGCCTTCTAATGTGTTATACCTGCTCACAATTAGGGCTTTCCTGATGCAGTGCCTCCAAGAATAGAACACCAGTCTTGTTTTTTCTGCAAGGACATTGACCTCTTAGGCTTTTAAACAAGGTAACATTTCCCAGGTAAACTATTAGTTTTCAGATGGATACTAGACTTTTCAGAGTGATCACTCTGTAAAGGTGTATAAATGTCTAGCCACTGTGTTGTACACCTGAAACTAATACAATATCATTATGTCATCTGTAACTGGAAAATAAATTAATTTTTAAAAACTACAAATTTAATTAACATGAGCTCTAAACCCATATTCCAATGATAGGCTGATCCAACAAAAACATAAACTCAATCAGTGCATTTTTTTCTTTTTCTTTCTCTTTATTTTTTTTTTGCTAATGAGCACTAGGAAGCAACAATCTTTCCTTTTACTTTTTCTCATAGTTCACAATGACATTCATCAACTCACAGATGGCATTTGTGAAACCTACAGTAAAATAATATCACATGTAGATTTAACTTATACAAAGTCATTTATATTCATTTGGGAGAGAAAAGTAAAGAGAGAAAGAGAGTGGGGCGACACAGGGTGAGGGTAAAGAGAGAGGGGCAGTTTTCCAATAACGTGGGCAATCCTACCTGCCATTTTACTCAGTGAGCGAATGCCCTAGAATGAGCAGGAGATGTGGCATGTGTGCTACTCCGCCCTCAGTCAACGTTGGCTTCTGCTTCTCCCTCAGAGCCTCTTGCCAAACACTGATGTTTAAAGATTTGGCACTGAAAAATTACACATTGCTCGCATCATCTGGACTAGAGTATATATGTTTTTATATACAGGGTCTCGCAGAAGTAACACCCCTTTTTCATGAGCTGGTATATTTAAAAAGGGCATGATTTCTGCCGGACCTGTATACTAGAAACTATGTATACTACATGAAATGGGAAAACCAAAAATTTTAAAGGTGACTTTTTAAAAATATAACAGATCCTCACTTTCCATGCTGATGGGAACCCTCTCATATGGTGTGATTCTGGTGCGTATACACTGGGATTGAAGATTCAGTTGAGAGATGGGTAATGGTCTGTGAACAGGAAAAAAGAAGCTTCAGAGTCTAACAAAACAGAAGCATTCGCCTTAACTTCACAAAGAGAGAGCGAGGGAGAGAAAAGACACTGCTGAACGTTACTATAGCTATAGACGCCAAAATAGCTCAGCGGTTGAGCACTTGCCTCGCAATTGTGAGGTCCAGGGTTCGATTCCCAGCCCCAGCCCATGTAACCCCATAGGCTGAACTACATACAGCACATCCCATCTCACGTGGCCCCACATCCACCAGAGTGGAATGAACCCATGTCACAACTAATGATGTACAATATGGAGACTGCTCTGGGCCCTCCCCCTTTCTCGCCTTCTCTCAAAACAGCAAATGATATCTTTAAAAAAATATTACTATACCTACAGGATTTATCTTCCTAGGCTTTCCCTAAGATGCCCAGCTCCTGGTTTCAGATCCATCATAGGATCAACCAGCTACTTTCTTTTCTCTATCACAGTTACCTGTCTCATAAAATAAGGGCACAATATCTGCTTCTTGCTTATTGTCACAAAAGAATATATAGGAAAAAGATCTAATTCCCAGGTGATCCATTCTCCAATGACGAAGTGTTTTACATTCTAGAAACTCCAAGAAGACAGCCAAATTTTAGTTGGAATAACTGATCCTGGTTCTGTTTACCTCAAAGATGAAGCAAATTTCAAGGTGTTGGGGGTAATTAGGAGAGTATGAAAGTCACTTTGAGTGACAAACATCATACTCATGCTCTTACTTAATGCAATGCAACTGGGGAAAGTCTTCCCAACCAAATGTTGTCTTCATTTAGCTTCAGCTTCTTCATCTCAACCGTGTAAGTTCCAAAATGCATAAACAACCAACCAACCCAAACGGAAAAGTCTTAGAGAAGCTCCTGCAGCCTCCAAAGTTGCCACTAGCAATAAGCCTTCCTGCGCTCACCCGGCCCTGAACTCGGGCCCCCCTGCTGTGCTCCACACAGTACAGCTCTCTCTAACATTCCAGGTTAATGCTGAGCAGGAACTTAAACCACAAAGGACCAAAAAGCAAATATTTTTGCCCAAAGCTAATGTAGCCAATTACATGCAAAATCTAAACTGCAAGAACCTTTGAAACGGTGCAGGTCTGCACAAACACACAGCGTCCAGTTTGCCAAGACTTAAAAACTAAATTAAATCTAAATCCGGTCCCACCGGGGGAATTCAGAGAACCAGTTTAAAAAGCGTGAGTTCTGGTTTTGGCAGGACCGCTGGCTCCCATCGGACCCCAGGTAAGTAATTTCTCTCACTGGGCTTCTGTTTGCCTGTCTGCAAAGCTCACATTCTGCCTTAAGTGGATAGGAATGGTGAGGTGAGAGTGTTAGCAGGGTCCTCCGAGCTCTGTGCAAGCAAGGTATCTCTGCATAATTAGAAATTCATCCAGAAGCTCCGCCAAGTGTTCTGTTGCCCTAACCGGGCTGCCGTGGATGACTGCCGTCTGTGAGCTGCACATGGCAGGAGCAAAGTGAAGCCCTCTTTCCCCCTCGAGCTGGGCTTCATCCAACCTCAGGAATAAACTTCCCTGTCTTCACACATAGTGCTCTCTGCCTCCAGGCTCGCCGGCGTGGAGTGGGTGCATGTTCTACTCCCTTAAAGACACTCAATAGATCGTGTGACCCAAACCCTAACCAGGAATGGAGCCACTTTCAGAGTTGATGTCATTTTGCAAGGGAACATTTACTTTGGCCAGAGTCATGTTCACAATGAATGTTTGTGGTCCGGAGGCTGGAAATAAGCAGACATCCTGAACTGAAAGGCATTTTGGCACCACGGCCACCTTACGTAGCAATTGGCCACATTCTTTGGGTCCTGCCCCATCCCTCACAAGAAGCCACGCAGATGAAAGCGAGGAAGCACATTGTAGGTGCGGGAAGGAAACTGACCATGGCAGCTTTGCATAAGAAAGCCTGGAAGTTCATTCACTGCATCTGGCTTTGTTTTGCTCACACACTCCTTTGGACACCAGACACAGCAGGGGTGGTGATTTTTTTGAGCTCTTGGGGGGAATTTTATTTTTTTAAGTCAGTGTGTGCCATCAGTCCTGCATCATTTTCATTCCCAACTTTCTTTATGCTTAGACTTCAAACTGTATTTTAACTGGGCATTCTCATCCTGATCTATCAGGAGGGAACCGTGTGACTGTCAATGATTGATCCCACACATTCACGGAGCCTGTGGCTACAAGGGTCACCCTGAAAAGACAGGCTAGTAGACTGTCCTCCCGTGCCTGTGAAGAACAAGAAGCCAGCCCCCAAGAGAAGGCCCAGGGGCCTAAGTCAGGGCCAAGTGCAGAAGTCTGGCCATGAGAAAAACCTCACACATAGTACATGCTGGCCAGATACAGACAGACAAGCCAACATGCAGATCCATTAACAAACAGTTGTTTTCTTTTTTTAATTCCCATGGATTCTTACTGTTTCTGAGCTGGAGAGAATGAGGAGAAAGGGAAAGTGAAATAAACCATAACCATGAAATTAGCAGTTAGGATTATACCTCTGACAATGGGTCATTTTTATTATCTCTAGTCTGTGCTTACCTAATTTTCTACAATAAATGAGCAGCTCCTAATAAGTAAGAAGAGGCAAAAGAAACCCTTATCTTCTAAATGTATTTGATTACTAAATTCTGAGAGTATTTAGACAGTGAATTTCGAGAGGAAAAATCGATTTTGTTTCTGAGTTTCAATAAGCAAGAATTGCGATTTCAGAGTCATGGATTTATCCGAATCGATGTGCTTCCTGAGTTCTGCCAGGGAAAATGTAGATAGCCAGAGCTCGAAGAGTAAAAACACCCATATAGAACTTGTAAGAAACAACACTTTTCTTCCCTTTTCGATACGTGAGCACCAAAATTATACACCCGTGGGCCATTTTGCAATGTCTGTCTCTGAAACAGGTGGATGACACAGTACTTTACATGACAAACTTCATCCGCATACAAGTTTCCATACACGTCTTAGAAGCAAAGAAACTGGGGACAACACAGGTAGCTTTCTTTGTCAAATTCACGCAATAGAAGTACTTGAGTAAGAATTTTTTTTTTTTAATGTAAATCTGTGTTTTCTCAAATACTCTTTCAAGGATCTAAGTATCTGCAGTTTGTAGGCAAATTGTTAGGCAGGTATGAAGCGTGATTTCTTGGCCTTAGTCCACAAAGTCTTCACTTATGATTCCAACAAACTAAGTTAGAAAAAAGTGTATATCTATCCTGCCCAGACCTATGACTATTACAGACCTTCCATGCCAAAGTAACAGAACTCTTCAAGGAACTAAGAACTAGAACTTCACCTTACCTACAACACTGAAAGGAAAATACATAGTTGTCAACTGATTTGACAACTATTGCTAGTATACCTCGAGAAAAGATGTAACTAGAGAACCAAACTGCTTATGTAAAAAGTGAAAGGTGAGATCAGGCCTTTGGGAGAATGTTTTTCCCTTTCTTTAATATCTTCCAACTATATTTAAACTTGTTTCCTAGCTGGGCTCCCAATATATCCCTGATACATATCACAGATGTGAATTACATATCAAAACATGACTCAGACACTGAGTGGTTTTGACACATATCCTGGGCTCATGGAGTTTCTCCACAGTGTCCCATAGTATCTCAATGTCCCTTACTAGTGTTGCCTACTTCCCTCCCAGGAAAGGGTCACATTACTCAGCACAGAGTAACCCCTGAATCCATCAATGTGGGCAGAGACTGTCATCAATGCTGATGTGACTCTAGGAGACAAAGTGCCCCCTGACCAATGAAATTCTTGGGACATGCCAAATAGCCCCAATTCACAGACTCAATTCCCTTTTCTTCTCTTATTGTGCTTTAAAGTGGCATGACTGGCAACTTGTCAAAAATACTGGCTTGACAGGGAACCGAGTCAATAATATTGTAATAACTCTGCACAATGACAGACTATATTTAGTGTGGTGATCACATCGTAAGACACATAAATGTCAAATCTTGATGTTATACACTGGAAACTAATATAATCTATGCCAACTACCCTTTAATAAGAAAATTTTTAAATACTGACTTACTTCTCATTACCTGGGCTCAGCCTCCACATTTTCAATCGCAAATCTAAGTAGACATATTTACTACATGGGTGAGGACTGAGAAAAAGAAAGAAAATATGTGGGGGGAAATGGGCGGGGCTGAAAAAGAACTCACACTGAAACACAAACTCCTCTGAAATTCCAATTTTAAAATAGTAATAGTCCTCATTTGTTGGAACCTCATATTTATCTTCACAACAGCCCTCACAACAAGGGTACTGTTGTTCCATTGCACAGATAAGGAGATCAAAAGTGGAGGCTGGGCAAGTTGTCCCAGATTTTACAATTAGAAAATGATGAAGCTCAGTTTCTAAACTAAGTCAAATTCCTACCCTTTCAACTTCTAAAATCTATCAGAAACATGAACCAAAGAGTGTTTAATAAAATAAGTTTGGCCAAAAAAACAAAGAAAATCTAAAGAAACTTGGAGCATGGCTTATTCCAAGATCTTCTAAGTTAGTTTTCTTATCATTGTCATGTTACTCATCCTACTGTGGACAACCTCACTCAACCTAACTTCCTTTATGTATAGAAATAGTAAAGAAGATGCTTAATGCTCTGATTCATTCTTTTTTCTTTTTTTTTTTTTTAAGATTTATTTTCTTGTTTGAGAGGTGAGAGAGAGAGAGAGAGAGAGAGAAGGGGGAGGGCCCAGAGCAGTCTCCATGGTTGTACGTCATTAGTTGTGACATGGTTTCATTCCACAGATATGGATGTGGGCCATGTGGGACAGGAACTGAACAGGGCACCTCCCACATGGGAGGTGAGAACCTTCGCCGCCAAGATCAGCAATTCCAAGTTGCTCCACAGTTCAGAATATGGATTTGCACAGGGTAAGGCTGGGATTTGATCCCCAGACCTCATGATTGCTAGGTAAGCGCTCCACCTGCTGAACTATCCCAGCATCCTCTTTCTGATTTATTCTTAAATAATCTTCTTCCAGCTTCACTTATTCTTCTTTCTCTCAGCTCATTGCCATGTTGGCCATCATATCTCCCCAGGACCTCATCAGCATAAAAATGTTCCCACCTCAACCTGTCTGCTAACCCAGCAGGCTCGCCTCCCATTTGATTCCTCCCCCAAGCCCTCCAAAACTTGTCAGCCTCACTTCTTCCCAAACTCGACATCTGGAGTTACAAAACACAACTGGAGAAAGGCCCAGAAGCCTCAGACCTGGCTGACCACAGGCTCACACCGATCCAACACAGCTTGGCCCTAGCAGGAGCCAAGTAATCCTGGGATTTGTCTGTCAACCACCTCTTGGCTCCTTTCCCCTGTATGATTGGTACAAACCTTCTCATCTTGTCTTAAGACTTCAATCCTGACCCAATAGTCATTTTCTTTACCAAGGAGCCAAAGACCTTTTGGAGCCACACTCCCCAACATTTTTAGCAGCAGGAACCAGTTCTGTGGATGACAATTTTTTCATGGACTTGGGGAGGAGGTTCTTTTGGGATGATTCAAGCAAATTACATTATTATTGTTATTATTATTACTATTATTATTATTATGCAGAATCACTCACTGATAGGATTTTGATAGGAGTCTGCAAGCAACTTATGTATGATGGCCTCTGTGCAGTCAAACCTCTCTGCTCATGTGAATCTGTATTTGCAGCCGCTCCCCAGCACTAGCATCACCACCTCAGCTCCACCTAAGATCATCAGGCATCAGATTCTCATAAGAAGTCGCAACCTAGATCCCTCGCATGCGCAGTGCACAATAGGGTTCCCACTCCTATGAGAATCTAATGCCGCCGCTGATCTGACAAGAGGCAGAGCTCAGGTGGTCATGGGAACGATGGGGAGTGATTGTAAATACAGATGAAGCTTCTCTCATTCACCCGCCTACCACTCACCTCCTGCTGTGCAGCCCCACCCCCACCCCCCACCCCCCATCCCAACAGACCACAGACCAGTATCATGGTCCATGGCCCAAGGTTTGGGGACCCCTGTTCTAGAGTTAATTCTGCCTCTCCTTTCTCCTGCCTCCCCCTCCATCTTCCCCTTCCTATAAAATCTGTTCCCCCTCAGCACTCCTCTCTGAAGCCTGCCCTGCATGCTTCCCCCCGCCCTAACGTCTAAAAGCACTCTTTGTTTGTACCTCTCATTTGGCTTTTTAGGTCTAATGGCCAAGAATTTATCTTTTTTTTTCCTTGGAATCTCCTTTTTTTATTTTAATTGCAAAACAACACTCTGACTTATCTTTTCATGCACCTCACTTGTCTACCTAACCAGACTGGGTGTCCTCCAATGCTTTGTCCTTTCCCATCTGCTCAGCTCCCACTGTGACAACTCCCTGGGAAAGAGCTCATCCCCTTGCATTTGCCAAGTATACTGCTCATATTCTCGTCACCAAGCCCCTGCTCAGGTCCCCCCTGTCCTATGGTTCTTCCCCCTTCCCCTTAGCAATCTAAATCTATAATCTTCTCCCAAGGCCACTTCAAATTCTAATGAAGACTTCTCCAGCAAACATACGTCCACAATGACCTGTTCTTTCTCTGATTTTCTATAGCACTCCCGTCTATGCAAACATTCTACTTCTTATATAGATGCTTGTTTTGTTGTGTCTGTGAGCAGGTGTAGCTTCTAGTTCCCTAAATAGATTGGGATCTTCCTGAGGACAGTAACCAAGTCTTTGGTTTGGCATTTCCCATAGTACCCAGCAAAACACTAGGTATTCTCAAGGTCCTTGTTCATGACCTCCTCCCAACATGCACACTACTTTTCAAAAGTTAAAACATAATCCGATTTTTGTTTGTCTCAAATATGGCAGCATAAACTAAGGCTGTTGCAGCTCTAAGCTGAGCAAAATCTGGAGCTAAAGGGAAGCAAAATCAAAACCCTTAGAGGGAGGGTTTCATGTGCTTAATAATCTCCTTTCACAGGACACCAAGTTCAGGGTAGACAACACCCAACTTCATGGGGTTGTCTTGTTTGGTTATCTAAGCCCAGCAACACAACACCTTAAAAGAGTGAGTCTGAATCAAGAATTCAGCCCTCCTTTGCCCAAGTGGAAAGTTTCAGGTAGCCAAGCAAAGCTGACCTGATGAAAGCCAGTGTGTTCCGCTTGCTCTCAAATCAGCAACCATAATTGCCACGAGCATTCAACATGGCACCCGTCACGCGTGTGTTCTGGGGCCAAGAACAGTGGCTAGCTCCGCACCTTCTGAAACCTGGTGGCTGAAATCCAAGGCAAACAGGACTAAACAGATGAATCGCAGCAATGAGAACCCAGCAACTGCCCTTGTAATCCGGGGAGCTTACCCACAATCCAGCAGGACAGGGTGGAACCTGTAATGCACTGGATTTAGGATTGATTCAGCCTTCAACACTGGTAACTTGGGTCTCAACTACTTGTTAATGTTAAGAAATTATCTTGCCTCTTTTTTATAATAATTTTTAAAAGTACAACTAACATACAATATAATATTAGTTTAGGTGTACAACATAGTGTTTCGACATTTAGATAACTTACAAGTGATCACCCTGATAAATCTAGAACCCATCTGACACCATATTATTGACTATAATCCTTTTGTTGTACCTAATATTCCCATAACTACCAATTTGTGCTTCTCAGTCCCTTTCCCTTTTTCACTCATACCCAACCCTCTTCCCATATGGCAACACTCAAAATATTCTCAATATCTATGACTTTGTTTTTGTTTTGTTTGTTTACCCTGTTCTTTACATTCCTTATGGCAACACTCAAAATATTCTCAATATCTATGACTTTGTTTTTGTTTTGTTTGTTTACCCTGTTCTTTACATTCCACACACAATTGAAATCATATGCCATTTGTCTGACTTACTACACTCAGCATGTTACCTTCTAGGTTCATCTATGTTATTGCAGATGGCAAAATTTCATTCTTTTTTACAGATGAGTAATATTCCATTTTATATATTCACTTCTTCTGTACCATTCATCCATTGATAGATGATTGATGGTTGCCTCTATATTCTGGCTACTGTAAATAATGCTGCAATGAACATATAGATGCACATGTCCCTTGGAAGTAGTGTTTAGGGTGTCTTCAGATAAATACCTAGAAGTAGAATTACTGGGTTCTTCTTTGTCTCTTGCTATAGCCTTTGTTTTAAAGCCTATTTTGTCTGGTATAAGTTTTGTTAACACAGTTGTTTGTTTGTCTGTTTGTTTGTTTGTTTAGTGTGTTTGCTGAATAGCAAGGGGCCAGAGAAGCTAGAAGAGAAGGAGAGCAGATAGTGAAAGGAGCTGGGACAGGAGAGGTGGCAGGAAGCCAATTCATGGTTGAACTCACCAGTCATTTTAAGGACTTTGGTTTTGACTCAGAATATTCGGGCCCCGTCAGGAGATAGAAGCCACACAAGTTATTTCAACATAGCTAATTTAATATCAAGAAATATTAGTTAGGAATAAAGTCATTAACCAAGTAACTCAGTGGGTAAGTAAAAGAAATAGCTACTTCAGGAAGCTGTCTCCACCCCTAGGGCTAGGGGGAACAAAGGGTGAATTACTACAATTTAGAAGCTCAGAAGAGGGTGGCACCCATGGGGTGGAGTCCAGGCCTCCGAGAGGGGGAAGGGCAGCTGGATCTGAAGTCCCTGAGGAAACACAGTGAGACTGGTTCTTGAGTGTGGGGAAAGTTGCAAAATAGATTTAACTGCTGCTCCAGGAGAAAACTGCCACTGCTCGGGTGAGGAAGCAGGCCTGGGGTGCCTCTCACAGGAGCTGCAATCTGATAGGAAACCCACAGAAAACAAAACAGGAAGGAGAAACGCCCCTCTCCCTTCTCCAGTGGCGCCATCACCCTCTAGCACCCCCTCCTGGCCGAGCTCAACAGCAAACCAACTGACAGAGAACAGTGGTTTTTAGGGGCCCAGCCCCAGCAACAGAAAATCAAGTATGGAAGGACGGGTTGGGAGTTGAGAGGCAGTAACAATAACTGACACCCTCTGCATGAGACAGGAAGGCACCAAAGGATTTTGAACAAGGGAGTGACATAAGCTGAGTCACTTTGACAGCTGTGCTGAGAACAGGCAGGAGGAGGGCAGTAACGTAGGAGGTGGTTGGATCCTGGATATTGTTAGCCCGCTGGCTTTGCTGATGACTGGCATGGGGGCTGTGAAAGAAAGAGAGGCATCAAGGGCGAGCCCCATGCCTTGGAGACGGATTTACAGAGAGTGGAGAGGATGGAGCATGAGCTCACATCGGGAGGGGGAGGGGGACCCAGAGATCCAACTGGGACAGGTTAGGTTCAAGGTTGGTAGGCAGTTGGATACCCAAGTCTGGAGCTCAGGGCAAGAGCTACAGTAGAGATGGAACATTGAGACTCACTCATCATGTAGATGGATTTTAAAGCCACGTGATTGGATGAGCTCGCCAGTCAGGTGTCGGCATGGCTCAGATGCACAATGCCTAGGAATAAGCGTTGGAGTCAGAATGATGTAGGTTTGAATCTGATTCTACTGCCCCTGGATATTCCCAGGCAGTTCTTTTCTACTCGAAGCCTTGATTCTCATCTGTGAAATGGGGATGGCGATGCTCAGACTGACTACATTGGTCCTGTGAGAGGATTCAATGTGGCAAAGTAAGTAAAGCCGTTAAGACACCAGTGCCTGACACTCATTCTAGGCTGGAAATGGCGTAGCAGTCAAGTATATCGTCTTTCATGTGAAAGCTAAGGACAAAGAAAGCCAAGGACAGAACTGCGTCCCTTCTAATGTGCATAGGGACCCAGGTGGGAGAACTGTTCCTTCTACTTGTGACTAACTGTCCAGAGAGTAAGAGGAGACACTAAACAAACATCAGATATGAACAAAAACAAATGACACACACACATACATTTTCCAAAAAAAGAAAATACCAATCCTTTCAAATGCCAAAACTGAGTTGGTAGGGCAAGACCAACATAGAAACAGATTCCTTGCCATGGAGTGAACTACGGAGATGTCAGCATGTGCCTGTCGTGAGCCAGGCGAGCTGGAGATGAGTCAGGACGAGCCCTGAGTCACTGTGACTCTCAGCGCCCACACACCCATCATCACGCCCTCGAGTCAGCCTGGGAAGAGTGCCCCAGCCTCCTCCCATTCAGCCTTGCACATGAGCCAGGCCTCTCTTTCCAAGAGCTCGACCGCAGGGTTATAGAAGGTTCTGCAGTGTTCCTGGCCCGAGCACAGACCAGCCGCCTTCACGGGGGACTCCTTTCCTAGCGGGGAGGTCAGTTCAGGAAACTCAAGTGCCGATCACAAGCTTAGGAAATCCAGCCGTGGCGGGAAAGAGGCTGGCCGGCCCCAGAGGCTGCTCTTCTCTGCGTGAAACCAGCGTTCCCTCCCCGCAGGCTGGCGTGACAGACCTTGTCACAAAGTCTCATGCCCCATCGTTAGGTATCCAAAGCCCTTCCCGTTGGCCTGCTGACAGCAGCCCTTTCCCACACAAGTTCCCAACACTTCCAGGAGGGAAGGAACTCCACTGTCCAGGGATTACATCCCAAGCAGCTGTTTCTGGATGCTAGGATGGATCCATCTGGAACAGGGATTCTCACCCTCAGCTGGAATTGGAAACCCCACAGGGAGGTGTTAAAAGGGCTGATGCCCAGGCTTCATCCTGGCCAGTTATTATGGGCTTCATTGTTCCCCAAAAAATTTATGTGTGGGAGTCCTAACCCCAGTACCTCGGATGGAGACCCTATTATACCTTTAAGGGTATGGTTAAGGTGAATGGAGGTCATTCAGATGGGACCTAATTCCAATTTGACTGGTGTTCTTATAAGAAGAGGAGATTAGGACAGAGACAAGGACAGAGTGAAGACAATAAGATGACACAGGGAGACGACGGCCATCTGCAAGCCAAGGGGAGAGGCCTCAAGAGAAACCAAGCCCGTCAACACTATGATGTCGCACTCCCAGCCTCCAGAACCGTGAAGCAATTCTTCTCTGTTGGTTGAGACCCCCCGTTCTGTGGTACTTTGTTGTGGCAGCCTTAGGAAACTAACACACCGCTTGAATCAGGATCTCTGGGAACAAAGCCCAGGCATCAGAAATTTTTAAAGTTCTTTGAGAGTTTTAAATGCGTCTGCATTTTAGAACTCGCTATTCTAAATTCCTTCCAATCTGCTTAAACCGGTGCTGGTCCTTCAGAGTTTCTCTAAGAATGCATCACGCATGACACTTGGCCTAAACTTTTCCCTCCCTCCCTCCCTCCCTCCCTACCTCCCTTCCTCCTTTCCTTCCTTCCTTTACAATATTGAACAGGAGAGATCCCAGCCCTCACTTTGGCCTCAAACTCAGCAAAAAGGATGTTAACTCCATCTTCCAACTTTCATTAAAATGTGAACCACTAAGTGGCCCCTAAGAAAACCCCTGAATATAGCCAATGATCTAGAAAAGAGCTTGAATTTGATGAACTTCTTCCAAGAGCGGAAAAAGATCCTGTGCGCACACAGACGACAAAAGATGAGGCAATGCTTTCCCTTGTGCAGAATTCCCCAATCGGAGAGAAAGGTCTTTTCTTTTTTTTAAGCGTCTGCCTCATTTAGCTTTTTGAATGGTCCATTGTCCACAGCACATCTTGCTAAGAATGGTCCAGTGGCCACTACAAGTGCAACAAGAGAGGGAGCTGCGGCAAGACGCTGCGACAGATCTGGGTGAATGGCTAGGCTTCATTTGGCTGCCAATGGCTGGTTCAAAATCAGCCACCAGCAGTGACCTGGTCACTGCACCTCTTTAAATAAGGATACCAAGATGGCCATGAGAGCTAGCCAGCCTCCTCTCCTTCCGGTGCCTGTTTCTCTACCTGTCGCACAGACAGCGGACATCTAGACATCTGAGCACCCACCAGGCGAAGGTGAACAACTGGAGTTCTGTTGGTTCTTGTCCACACCTAGACCTCCGCCACATAGGCCTCCAGGCATTTGCTTGCCAACCCCTCCCCCTCTTTTCTGTATTCATTCCTCAAAGCTTCTATTATCAATCCCTGCATGGGGTAAATTTTCAAACCAGCAGTCAAGAGTTTTTAAGCTGCATGACTTCTGTTACAGCCAAAAGGAGGCAGGTGACCAACACCACACAGTCTCAGCAACCCACTCCGCATCTTAACTTCTTTAGCGTCCGTGCATTTATTTTCACGGCCCATAGGGAGGTTGGATTGTAACAAAGGCTTCTCTGAGGACGGGTCTACCTTTCACAGATGGTCCAGGGGAAGAGGGACGTGGAGACACGAACCCAAAGACAGGGAGGAAGGAGAGTGGGTTTGCCGAGCACGTTTCTTAGGCCTTTTATCTCATCTACCGGGGGCAGCACTGCTGAGCAGGGACCTGTGTTGACACTGGGCATGTGGGTCTCTCTCCATTGTTCTAGCTGCCCTTGGCCCAGTCATTAAAGCGGCTCTCCAGGATGCATTCCACCCAGTGGCGAAGCCATCACTGCAAGGAGGTTCTGACCTACATCCCAGCAGCTCCGAAGCCCCGACATCCCTGCCTCTCTGTGGCCTGGGGAGACTGTCAAAGCCCCTCCACTCTGGTCTCCTGGTTTTTCCTCTCACGCGGCCTTTTGGACCCAATATTTATCCACGCTGCACCATTGGTATCTGACCCCATCTTCGCACTCAGACACTGCCCTTCATGACATCTGTAGGTCAAGTAAGTCGTCCCTGAACCTTGGGGATTGGGGCCACCTCTAGGCCACCACTTCTAGGCCATGGAATGTGCAATGTCGCTCTCGCAATTTCAGCCGATTTGGGAGACAACCCCCTGTGCTCTGGGTTCCTATATCCTCACGTGCTGTTTCTGGGCTGTCACCTCCCGCCCCCATTCAACACCACTTCTGTGAAATAATTAGTAAGTGCAATAGAGAAGGGAAGAAAAGGAAAGACGTACATCAGGCCCAGAGGAGGAATCCCTGGTCTGTATTCTCATAGACAGACGAGGGCTGTCCAGGAAACAATCCAGCCACCAACGCTTATTTTTCATATGACATGGCTGGATAGTTTCTGGACAGCCCCTGTATGTATCCTCTTGTCAGCCCCACAACGTGGGGGGCAGAGGATCCTCTTTCTCGGCTCCCCTGACCCCTCACCCAGCCTCTTCACCTCTCCAGGATTTCCACCAGGAAGTCCAATCTTCTTTCCTCCATTATGTGGAGCCGTTCAGCAAAAACTCACAGACACCAGTGTCCGGCACAAAAATCTCTCCTTTACAATGGCTACACCCCCACCCCACCCCAGCCTTCCCTGAGGAATGGCGTCACCTCGGGCCATTTCTTGTTCAAAGGCCACTGTTATCTGACAGGGTCCTGCCTCCATCTCCATCTGGTGTGAGGAGCAGTTAAACAAGAGCTGATCAGGCGACTCTGATGAGACGGGACCACAGGGCCAGAAAATTCTGCCCAGAGTAAGGTGACCAGACGTCCCGCTTTTGGCAGGACAGTCCTGATTTTTAACAATGTGTCCCGCGTCCCGCGGCGTTTTAAAAAAGGCCCGATTTTTGGAAAGAATGCACGACAAGCTAGGGAACGGCGGGAGATAGACCCAATTTTTCATCAAGAACCCCCTCCCCCCCCCGGTCAATGGTGTCCCGCTTCACCAATGTTAACATCTGGTCACCTTACTCATGTCATTAGGCAGAAATCAACGCTGTGGAAGAAATGTCCGAATTTCTTCAACAACACCTTCAGCTTCCTCCTCCAGGCTGACCCAGCAGCTGAGGGGACAGTTTAAACGAGAATGACAGCCGCCTGGGCCCAAGGAAAGAAAGCCTGGAAAAGAGCTTGTGGTAAAAACCAAAGCTGTGACTCCTCCTCAGCCGCCCCTCACCCCCGGCCAGCCATCCCACCGCGGGGCCCCCAGGTGGAGAGTTAGGGTCTCCTGTGTTCTGATAAATCGTGGAATGGGCAATCCTGAAAGTCCTTGAGTTACATACAAATTGCACAGGTAAGGGAAGAATTTTCTAGTTCTACCACAGTTGTTCTACATACACACACACACACCTATGGAGTTGATTCTGTAAAACTCAAGAGAGGAAGAAAATGACTCAGTGACAGCTATGGCATTCAGAAAAGAAAGCGCAGACAACCTGTAAAACTGTCCCTTTCTACAGAAGGTGGCTGAAGCCAGCCTCTGGTTCCTGTACACAAATGGCCACATGTATCAAAGGAAAGTTTTCGTTTTCAGTTCTTTTCTTGGCAGCAGGCCTTTCTTCTCTGCTATTGTTTATTTATTTATTTTATATTGATTTTGACAGAGACAGAGAGAGACAGAGAGAAGGGGGAGGGCCCAGAATAGTCTCCATAGTTGTACATCATCAGTTTTCAACATGGTTTCATTCCACACAGGTGGGCGGGGGCCGTGCAGGGCGGGAACCGGGCTGGGGGCCTCCCACATGGGAAGGACACCCCAACTCAGCACATGGGTCCTCACGAGTCAGGGCCGGGGTTCGATTCTCAGTCCCCAGGGCTTCAAAGTGAGCACTTAATCTGCTGAGCCTCTTCTCTGGTTTGTTTTTTTTTTGCTGGAAATGTTTGAATATAGTTTATGCAGGTTCACCTCACGTCACATTGATATACATGATAATAACCTCAATTGTGTCTTAAGTTCAGAAACTCAAGAGTATTACAGAGGGATTAAAGTACATAGACCCTCACATCACTGCCACCCTCTTTCCCTACTGATCGTTAACTCGAGTGGCCCAGTGGTCACTCTCCAGTCAAAGCGACCATGGCCTCTGATGGCCTGAGCAGCGGGACCAGGACTGCTCAGGGCAGACCTCTACGTTTCTTCTGACCCAGCCCACCATCCAGATCGTGGTCACACCAATGTGGCCCCAGGGGCATGTCCGTGGGCCAGATGTATACCCACCCCTTCCTCGTCCACTCAAGAAAGTATATTAGAAAACCGTGTTTATGTAAAATTAAATGAACGTAGCAGTGAGCTACATTTTTTTTTTCTAAATAGGAAAAGAGTTGAGAACATACAAGTACCTAGGGCACTTGGGGGGTGGGGGGGCATTTTCAAAACACCTCCAAAAGGAGGGTCAGAAATTAATAGCAATCCCTTTTTGCTAAAAGATTTCTCAACTGCCACCCATTGTGACAGATATTAGAACAACACTCCCACTCCCTCAACAAACAATTAAGAGGCACCTTTCAAAGTGTCTGTCATACAAGTATGCACCATGACTTCTAAGATTGGTATTCCAATTTCATGTTTTACAAGTCACCCATCAGCTAAGCTTCTTTGAGTGAAAGACTCTGGCTTCTAGATAAAGGATGTCCCAGGACTGGAAATGAAAACCAATCGAAGGTACCTATGCCACGCACCAATACCAAACCCTATTTGATCACTGAGCAAACAAGCGTGTGGGTTATTTCCAAGTGATTGGGCAGTAGTTGAATCAAAATCAGAGGTTTAAGACGCGGCAAATTCAGAGAAACACTGACTGGTTTGTTTGCTTGTTTTGTTTGTTTTTTTCACATAATTTGCCACTTCTGGTGCTGGAAGGTGTGAGCGTTGAGGTTAGGCTGGGTGGTGGCCAGGAGAGAGGGTCTGGGGTCAGGAAAGGGAACAGGCAGTTAGCATGGGGCAGGTAGTCACAGCAGGAAGAACAAAAACCCAGAGAAACACAAAGCAAAAGGAGGAGGACAGAGATAATAATGAAGCCAAGGAAACCTTGCTGTCTTCATCGTGGAAGTTGGGAAGATGATCTAGGCCAATTCTTCAAACTCAGCAGGTGAGCAGTAACTCAGAAAAGTCCAACACCGGGAAAGGTGCCCGGGGTGACATTGCAACGGAAACATGCCAGGGAAGCAGTTTGCAGACACTTGTGCAACGAAGCTGAGGAAAGCCTCTGCCACCTTCGCAGTCTTAGTCCTGTCACATGGCAAACGTCTCTTTCATGTAAGGATCACACAGTGTCCGGGGCAGCAACGTAAGCAAGGACTTCAGGGACACTGATTTTGCATGTTAGTAGAGTTGCTTCCACGGAGGAACTCCCACGACCCCCACAGAGTTTCTTCACCTGAACACGGTGACAGTGCTGCTTACTGAGCAGCCGCCTGCAGGCCCACGGAAACACATGCATCCCGCCTTTCTGACAGCGCACGCTGACACTTCAATTACCTGATAACTGCAGCAATGTTTTGCTAGCCGAGCAGGGAAGCTTCAAACGAGCTTAACCTTGTTTCCTCTTCGGCGTTTGCTAACCTTCCACCTCTGTCTGCTTTCGTGGCTAAGTCTCCATGGGAAGGTTGTGATCGGCTCGTGAATGGAATACAATCAAGAGTCCCAGACCTAAATTCAAATCCCGGCTCCACTGTTTACCGGTGGCATGACCTTAGTTGGGCGAGTTGCCCAGTGAACTTCAGTTTCCTCATCCATAAAATAGAAATCGCTGTGACAAATCAGATAAAAACTGTTTGGGACACACAGATGCTGTAATGCTAATAATAATAAGTAAATAAGGACTCTGCTTACTCCAAAACTCACCAGGAAAAGTACATTCTTCTCACCTAAAATGCTCCCAACCTCTTGAGCAGGATATAAGTAACCAATCTATTTTCAGTTTTAAGTAAAAATGTTCTGCTCCAATTATACTGTAAGTTTCTCAAAGGAAAAATTCATATTTAATCGGATAACATCATCCTCCCAATAAAAAAAAAATACTCAATTTTGCCTATGCAAGATATAATTATAGGTGCTTAACATGATGCTAATATTAATGATGAAGAAAAATGTTATGGTCCACAGCCCAAATTTACTCAGAGGGTTTTGTCTTTGTTTTTCAGTCTAACAATAACAGCAGAGAATATTGCAAATATCACTGGGCTCCACCCTACTTTAGACAGATGTCTACAAATGCTACTGGACTTTCTTTACTGCACTGGCTTGTTGGTCCCACATTGGAATGCCAGCTTCTATGGGTAAGATCTACATCTTAGCCACCTTTGTAGACATAATGTCTGGCACACAGCAGGCTAGGACAGTGGGCGGATGGTCAGTCTACCTACACCAAGAGGCAAAGTAAGATACAGCCTTGAAAAAAAAGCTATTTTGTAAGTGTATATTCAATTTTATCAGTTAAGACTAAGCTCAATGGCAACCCTCCGAACCCTAACAAAAATGGCTTATCAAAACAGATGTGCACTTCTCTCACATGGAGGTCGAGCTGTATTGTGTCCACAGCTCCACAGTGCCAGGAACCTATGCACTTTGAATCTTATTGCTCTACTGCTTGTGCCTTTCATTCCCAAGTTCACATCTTGGTCCAATGTGCCCCCTGAAGCTCCAGACATTATCATTGCAATCCAGGTATCAAGAAGGTAGAAGAGAGGTAGCATGGGTATTGGGGGAGCAAAATGGGTGAATGAACCATGTCAAAGAATGGGATTTTCCTCTCAATCTCCATGCCTCTCCTTTCAATGCCTGTTTCAATAACTTCAATTTTTATTCCAGCTTATTTCCATCCATAATAAATACTATATTCCCCAGCCTACCTTGCAGCTAAGTGTGGCCCTAAAATTAGGTTTTAGACAATATAGGCAGAAGTGTTATATAAAATTGTTTCCTCTTTAAAACAAATATAGATATGATGGCTGGCACATTTGCAGCCATCTTGGACCATAAAGACCATAAATATAAAAAGCTTCATCCTAAGAATGACAGATTAATGAATTGAGTATCAGAAAACCTCATGGAAGAACCATCCCAGCCCTGGATTATCTACTCAACATACATTTTTTTGTGAGGGGGAAATTAACTTTTATCAACTTTGTGACACTATCATATTTTTGACTAATGTAAAGCCATATCTAGTCCCAATCAGTATAGTATTGGAATAATATTTCCCTCCCCTCCCTATATGCCAGTCACCAGCAGCATTATTCCCACTAAGAGTAACTATCACTGAATCTCATTTCTCTATTTTAACCTTTCTCACTGGGAAGAGCAAATAAAGAACACATAGCTCCTAATTTTTCTTTTTGCAAACTATGAAGGTTTTGTTTCAAAAAGAAATAAAACATAAAGCATCAATAATTCCCTGTACAGCTACCGTGAGATGAAAAAATATTAAAAGATTTCACCTCCGAAATCACAGAAGCACTCCTGCTGCTACTTCACATTTATGGCCATATTCTCAGTGTGTACTTGATAAGGAAGAGAACATATCTTTAGGTCAATGGTTTTTAATTAACAAACATACTTAAAAAAATACACTCCACAGGCAAAAGAAAGGTATTGTTCCAAATCAAAGAAGCAGATCAAGGCCTCTGCCATTTGACCTACAACTCAGTTGGGCAAGAAGACTATTCATTTTACTTCTCATAAACCCCTATAATAGAAGTTCAAGGCATGCACACTATCAAAACAACTTCATAAATAAGTTGGTGCCAACACATCCAGGAATACTACAAATATTTTTCAGGCAAGCATTTGTCTTTCCCTAAGATTTTATTGAAATTCTGTCTATTCCAATAACCTCAACTCTTAGTTTACTTTCTATATACAGTGTGACCCCAAAGTAGGCATACAGTATAGGGTTATTTTGCTGTGTATCAGTGTGTATGTGTACTCGTATAATGTGTTGTGACGAATTTCATTGATTCAACTGTATACCTACTTTTGGGCCACCCTGTATTTAAACAAGTTCAGTGTGTCCGCAAGTACAAGATGAAGAGCCTTATACATTGACACCATGGAGTAATTAAGATTAGTATGTGTGGGGAAGCCGGGATGGCTCAGTGGGTTAGGCGCTCACTTTGCAGCGCCGGGGACCAAAGATCGAATCCCGGCCCCGGCCCGTGCGGACCCATGTGCTGAGCTGGGAGCTCCCCTAGTTCAGTTCTCTCTCTGTCTCTGTATCTCTCTCTCTCTCTCTCTCTCTCTCTCTCTCTCTCTCTCTCTCTCTCTGTCAAAAATAAAATAAATAAATAAATAAAAATATATATATAAAAAAAAGATTAGTATGTGTTATGGTGGCAGTGCATTGGTAGCTTCTTTGAATCTTTCTGTAAGGTGGCATCTGGCCCCCAGTGGTCACTGCAGATCTTAAGACTGGTGGTGGGCACAGGTTTTACTTCGAAGATCTAGATTTCTGTTCCAACTCCATTGCCAACATGTCATATAAATTGGAAAGTGTTTTCATTTCTCCAGCCTCTTTTCTGTTCAGTGAAAAATAATACCAACTTTAAATAGATTTGATGAGGTTCAATAATATGTGAAAGCAGTTTATAATGGTAGAGAGTTGCAGAAAGTACTATTTGTATGTTTGTATTGATTGGTAGTGTTTTGGGGTTATCAATAGTAGAGACTAAACTGTGATACCTCACACATTTGTGTGCAGATGAGTGTGTGTGTGTGTGTGTGTGTGTGTGTGTGTGTGTGTAATGTATATGGATGTCCTAGAGGGAAAAACCCCACTAAATAATAGTTATTCTTTGGGGGAGGGCATTTATTTTTCTTTCCTTTGAACATTTTAGGTGGTAGCAGTTACTTTTAAAATTAAGAAAAATTATATACCATGACTGAGTTTTTTCCTCATGATTAAATGGGGAAAGGTCAAAGGGATTGAGAATTAGAATATTCTTTTAGTAATAATAATGGCTCCCCCAAATCTACAATCCTGAAGGTCCCTATGCTGATGACCCACATAGTGTCTACCGCAAATAAATACTAATGCTAGGTTGGCCCTAGCAAGAGAGCATCAAGATTTGGAAAGAAGAAATACTTAAAACTGCTTAAGGAAGCCCCTGAATATTAGTGTCCTATACAGGGGGGTTCCTGGCATAAGAGGCCAGAACTAAACCCAGATCACAGCATCATATTTCCAAAGACTACATTTTTATTCAGGTTGCACCCCTATCCTTACAATCCCTATTGGGAAAGAAGTATGTGACTTCCACCATCATTTTATTGATTGCTATTTCCCTTCTTCTTTACTATTTGTTCTATAAACATTCCAACACTTATACCTAAAGTCCCAAAGAAAATTTGGGGATGCGGGATAGTTCAACAGGCTGGGCACTTGCCTTGCGACCATGAGGTCCAGAGATTGAGTCCCAGCCTGGGCTCATGCAGGCCCATATGCTGAACTGCGGTATAGCCAGTGGC
Organism: Craseonycteris thonglongyai; assembly: GCA_004027555.1. Classification (NCBI taxonomy): domain Eukaryota; kingdom Metazoa; phylum Chordata; class Mammalia; order Chiroptera; family Craseonycteridae; genus Craseonycteris; species Craseonycteris thonglongyai. The sequence continues at coordinate 66,440 of PVKE010000844.1, forward strand.
CTCCGGGATGGTGGCAAGTGTTCTAACCTCCTATGCAGGAGGCCCCCAGTTCAGTGCCTGCCTCACAAGGCCTCACATCCACCCATGTGGAATGAGACCATGTCACAACTAATGATGTACAATATGCAGACTTCTCTGGGCCCTCCCCACCTCTCTCTCTCTCTCTCTCTCTCTCTCTCTCTCTCTCTCTCTCTCTCTCTCTCTCTCTCTCTCTCTCACCTTCTCTCAAACAATAAAATAAATCTTTAAAAAAATTTGGAGGTGATACACTGAAGAGATGTCAGTCCTCTGAATACCTAGTGATGAAGAACCTCCATTTTCCTACAAACTAAAGCAAAATTGTTTGTGTTTGTGAGAAATGAATTACTCCCACTCTATTTACTGGAGTCTTCAAGCATGGATTGCCTTGTCTCTAGCCCCTCCTGAGTCTTTTGTTCTAAATTCCCCACAACACAGAGAGTACAGACCTCCATCTTAGCAATGGCACCACCTCGATCCATAGTGTTCCTTCTAAGGCCACCCAGGAGGCTGGTCAGGAAGAAGCAGTCCAGTGAAAACAATGCCAGAATGGTGTGACCACTATGAAAAATAGTATAAAAGTTCCTCAAAAAATTAAAGCTGAACTACCACATGACCTAGCAACTCCACTTCTGCCCAGAAGAATTGAAAGCAAGGTCTCAAAGAGATATGTGTATACTTGTGTGCACAGCAGTATTATTCACAATAGACAAGAGGTAGAAGCAACTCAAGAGTCCATTGATGGATGAATGAATAAACAAAATATGGTTTATACATACAATGGATTATTATTCAACTTTAAAAAAGGAAGGAAAATCTGGCACATGCTATACGTGGATGAACCGTGAGGACATGGTGCAAAGGGAAACAAGCCAGTCAGAATAGAACAAATAGTGTCTGATTCCACTTATATGAGATATCTACAGCAGTCACATTTATAGAAACAGAAAGCAGAATGCTGGTTGCCAGGGGTTGGACAGGAGGGGGCAGTGGGATGTTATTGCTTAATGAGTACAGTTTCAATATGAGAGATGAAAAGAGTTCTGGAAATTGAGGGTACTCTTAAATTCAGTTAAATGGTGAATTACGTATTATATGAACTTTACCACAATTTAAGAAAAAAATAATTCCAGTATCTTCTATGTTCTCCCCCGGAACCAACTGCCCCACCCATCAAGCCCACCTGGGCCCTCTAAAGTCCAACCTCAGAAAGCCAACCCAGGCCACACTCAAATCCCACCATGAGCAAATCCCTTCCAGCCAATGGGAACCTTCTGTCTCTGAACGTCTATAACCAAAGAATTAAGAACTAAATCCTAGTCCCAAATGGTGTCATAGAAGACCATTTTAGATGCAATAAGGGGACCCACATAGGTAGAACTTTCAGAAGTCTCCTGTTCCTTGATCTTGTGGTGGATACATGATGCTCACATTGTGATAGTTGTATACTTAGGATGTGTGCACTTTTCTGCATGTAAGTTAGACTGATACTTTTATTAAAATTTCTTTAAAATTTGCCCCATGCTATTTGGTGACTGTAAGCTTTAGTTACACCATCCTCGGTCTCTCAGGAGATGATGAGTTCCTGAAGCCCTCACAGAGACTAGCAGACCGCTAGGCTTTCATTGAGAGCTTCATATTTGCTTATTGACTTCAGTGAAGTTTGGAGATCCAGGGGTATCAGAGGAAACAGGGCTGTGTGCAAGGGAGTGGGATAGTTTTCCAGAGTTGTTCAGCATCAGGGAAACAAAAGCTTCCTGACCTCCAAGCAGCACACCAATAACATAGTAGACTCTCTGTTAATGAGAACTCAAGCAACCAGGACTCTCAAGCAACTGGCAAAAAATATTAAAGAAATAACACTACAGTTATGTGGCATGGTGTCAGTTAACTGAGAGTGTGCTTACATTTATCCAGCATCTACCAGTCCCCATGGTTCAGGTTAACTGAGAGTCTACTGTACAACCATAGCAATCAGACAAAGGACACACAGCTGTGTTGCTGATAATCCACATCCCGGCAAAGTAACAGTTTTGATTGTAAATAGATACCTGCATATACATATGTATGCATGCACACTTACACGCACACACACCCCAAAAGCTCATTGTCGGTAGGGCTTGACTCCAGGTTCCCCAGGAGAAGAACTAACATGATGGGATGGATGAAAGTCCTATATTGAGAAGTGGCTTAACTAAACCAAAATGAATTTCCAAGTAGCAAGCTCGGTTGAACCCTGTGAGAAGTCTATAAGAGCTGACTCACAAGGAGAGTCAAAGTTTGAGCCAGACCTCCTTGGTCTTGAAAATGCTGATGCCTACCATTTATTCTGAGGAACAACAGGGCCAACCCTGAAACAGAAGGGCTGGAAGCAAAACACCCCCAAAGAGTTGAGGGAGAGCTTATGAAACCAAATCGGTAAAAAGAGGTCTGTTCGAGCCTGTAGCTGCAGAAGACTTTTGAACTCTTAGACACTAAGCCTTAATATTATCTTATAAACGAAGGCGGGGAGTGGAGGTTACTTGCATTTCAGCTACGTCTACCTCAAGCTTGTCCAACCCGCGGCCTGTGGGCCACATGCAGCCCAGAGGAGCTTTGAATTGGACCCAACACAAATTCATAAACTCTAAAAACATGATGACATTTTTTTGCAAACCCCCCCCCCCCTTGTTTTTCAGCCCATCAGCTATCATTGGCATTACTGTATTTTCCAGGTGGCCCAAGACAATTCTTCTTCCAATGTGGCCCTGGGAAGCCAACAGGTTAGACGCCCCTGGTCTACATGTTCCGGAGAGAGTCCTGTCTGGCCAACCTGAGCCAGCACTACCTAAAACGATGACCTGCCTCCCCACCCCCACCCAGCTCTGCCACTGTCCCTCTGTGTGTGGGTAAAGAGGGAGGTGAGGAATGCAAGGAAGCAGGAGCGGGATTTGGTGCCAGGCAGCTAAGGCCTGACACAAATACCACGCGTGTGTGGGACTCACGGGACACAGGTCTGGAGGCAAACGGCTATCCTAGTCTTGGTGTAGGGAGGCCACACTGTCCACCACACTCATTATGAAAAACGTGCATTCAGTGTCTCGGTCCGTTTCCGATGGACCGTGAACCCAGCTAGCCTCCGTTCTCATTTCTCTCTCTTTCTGGTTTTCTCTGGTTTGACAAATCAAACGGAATCCCCAAGGAAAAGCCTGGGTGGAGGGAAGAGGCTTCTTTCTTCAGGCCGATTTATGGCATTCTGGATGCAGCTTGCGTCTGTCAGGCCAAAATGGGTAGGGTGGGCTAATAGAGTAGAATTACAGCTTCCTATAATGGGGAAAGTTAAATAGACAAGCTCTCCTACCCTGAGGAGCGCCAAGCAGAGGTCAGTGCCGCTGGCTTTGAACACCAATGGCCCCTTCCCCTCGGTTCCCTTTCACATGTGGCCCGGCAACAGTAGCAGACAGATGCGACACAAAGACAGACACACCTGATTAACCATGAATACAACAGCTGTCGTTTCCCCACCGCCGCCACTGCCCACACCCTGGCTCTTTCCGTTGAGTTTTTTCCCTTGCTTTCAGCAAGCGAGCGTGAGGAAATTAAACCTCCCATTAAAGCCCAAGTTAGTGGGAGGGTGTCAGCAGCCAGGCCTTTGTTTCTCTGCTCCCCGACATGTAATAGGTACCTTCTGACTTGTCTTTTCATCTGCAGAGGAGTTGCAGCCTACTGCTGAGCATTCAGGCAACTCAAAACCTGAGCGGGCAGAAAGGCCCGCGGTGGGTAGGGTACGATGGCTCTGACTCAAACGAGGAAGGAGAAAGTGGACCGAAACCAGCAGGTTTGCGTGCCCCTGAGAGCTGGCCTCACGTCTCGTCTCTCTTCTTTCTCATCCTCTGGTCTCCAGCCCCAGTTCCCTGCTGCTCAAAACACCTGCCCCTAAGACAAATGGGCAGTTACAAATTTGTCCAGAAGAAGTTGGACTCCAGGTAGCATTGTCTTTCCACAAACACTGACTTATTCTGCCCGATTTTAAGCCGGTTTTAACAAAGAAGAATCAGGGCTGGGTTTTGTTGTTGTTGTTAGTTTTTGTTTTTGTTTTTGTTTTTACCCCTCTCTTAAGTAGCCAAATCCTTACGTTCAAGATCACTTCTAAGACCTTGCAAAGCAGGTACAGGAGGAAACCTAAGGACTGAAATGCAAATAATTTGTACTGGCATAAATAAAGCAAAATATGATTATGTGAAGCTTCCAGAAATCTACAGAACAGTAATTAGAGCCCCGGGTGTGCACTCTGATTTTTCTTTCTTTCTTTTTTTTTTTTTTTTTTGGTCAACTTGAGTTAATCATTTGATTTCGTTAGGTCTGTCTTTCTGTTCCTTAAAATGGCTCTTTCTTTTGATCGTCAAAAAGTCCCTGAAGTGGTTGCCCAGAGAGACTAGTAAAAACGATCACAAATCACTCAGCAAACACCAAGCCTTATAACATAACAGTGGAGTGACGACTGGGTAACTTAACTCAATCTCACAAAAACTCAACAAAAACCCCTTAGTTCCCCATGAGTGGAAAAATAATGGAACCATTCAAGCTTGTCATCTGAAGGCTCATTATCGAATGAAGCCCCAGGCCCACTGCATACTTCTGTCTTCTACTAAGAACTCATGAAGACATCTCAATCAAGATAATCAGGAAGAAATTGAACTGACATGCCTAAAAATTTTGTTTCAGATAACACAATTGATGTCCCAAGGCCAGTTTTGTGAAGGACATTGGAATTTGTGAAGGACATTGGAATTGTGTTCTAGAACACAGCCTATACTGGCTAGTAACTTTAGGTTCATTCTTCACCCGGTTAATAAATAGCCATATGCACCATCAAATCAACAGAGGGTTTCTACCTCAGAGCAGTTTGAAAGGACCCTGTTCACTTTGCTGTTGGACCAACATAGGAACTCTTCTTCTAGTATCCAAATATCTCTCTCTCTGGCTTCACAGAGCCCACAGTTTAAGCAGCGTAAGCCTGTCTGTTTTCAATGCTTAACTTTTTACGCATGGCAAACAAGTGGAACTTTTGAACACTGCGATCATCTGGCTGATGAGCAAGCTGTTTTCCATTTCTGGCGAGAAATACTTCTGGCTTATCTTGACGGAAAGAAAAAGGATGAAAATATACTCGAGTTGGATGTCATTGATAACATTTGTCATCTTGGCAGCTAAAAAAAAAGCAGCTTAGAAAAATGTTCCCTCGGTGGTGCAGAAATGGCAAAAGAATTGACACCATCACTGAGATGCCAATGAAATGGAATTCATAAGTGAAGATGCCTACTGAGATCTTTTCCATCACAGATGCAGTATCGCGTCATGAAGTGGGATGAGGACGGGGGCAGGAGTAAGGGTCTTTGGGGCCTGCACCGGAACTCCGTTGGTGGACATGGTCCCTTTAAAAGCTCACTTCACATGTCTGAGACTCTCCCCCTCTGTATTCTTTCCTTAGGGCTGTGTAACAAACGACCGACTTACTGGGCGACTTAACAGAAAGGTCTTGTCTTACACTTCTGGAGGCTGGAATCTGAGGACAAGGTGTTGGCAGAGTTGGCTTCTTTCGTTGCCTCTGTCCTTAGCTTGTAGGTAGTTATTGTCTCCCCGTGTCTTCACACCATCATCCCTCTGTGTCTATATCCTAACCGCCTCTTCTTACAAAGACTCCAATCATATTGGATTAGGGCCCACTCATATGACTTCATTTTAACTTGATTACCTCTTTCAAGACTCTGTCTCCAAATATGGTCACAGTCTGAGGTAGTAGGTTTAGGACGTCCACATATGAATTAAGGGAATCATAATTCAGCCCCTAACGCCCTCTGAGGGACTCATTTGGCTGAATAAGCTCAGGTCTAGCTCGACTTTGACACAGCCTATGTCTGGGGCCTGGGTCTGCAAACAAGAGGAGCGGTCATGTGGCAGCCATCTTGCCATGGTTCACTCCCAACATGACATGAAGGAAGTGAAATGGAAGATTCTGTGGCTCAAAATCAGGGAAGTCCATCTCACGGCTTCCGGGAGCCGTGAGAATCACAATGCCACCTTTCAAAAGCATTCGAAAGACAAATAAATGAGGTTGCTTCCGCTCTGAGCTAAAAGTACCTTATGCTTCTGTTCTCTCACCTTCGGGGAACAGGCCCATTCACCAAAGCCCTTCACAAAAGGGCTCTTTTTCCCTTCTAACATTTAGAAATGGCAAAAAGCAGAGGAATGAATCATCAAACAAGCAGGCTGCCTACGACTCTTTTACCTGAGCAAAAACATGACTTCCTGAAAGAGGAAAAAGAGAGAAAAGTGACAAGAGATGACTAACAGAGGTGACTGACTGGGCAGATGCAAAGAAGTTCAGGGCAGCATGGTCTTTAGAGACGGGCAAGGCTGCACGCGGTCATGAAGGCGGGGGAGCGCGCTCGCAGGAAAACAAGGCTCCAAAAGAAAAAGACACGTACGGGTAACTTGCTTAATTGTCCCACCAACGTGTAGCAGTGAGTTGAGTAGGATGGTTCTAAATACCCTGTGACGTGTTTACAAAAGAACTGGTTGGCTTTATTCTAAATGATAACTCATTCTTATGCATCACCCCTTAAAACTGCCTGTTTAAAGCCCTGCTAGTCATCAGGGCTCTCGGTGAGGCACTGTTGAGTCAGGGACATGTGCTCACAGTGGCTGGGAAGTGACAGGAAGGCCAGCAGCTCACGACTACGGAGCTCCATGGAGAGGGAATAGCTTTTCATGACTGCATGAGTTAGGGGGTTAACTTGTCCCCCCCCCCCAAATCATGTTGAAGCTCTAGCCCTCAATACCTCAAAATGTGACTTTATTTAGAAATAGGGTCATTGCAGATATAATTAGTTAAGAAGACTTTTTTCTTCCCACTATAAAGCTGTCCCACTTCTCTGCCTGCCTTTGCGTCTCTGCCAAAATGAGAATAATGGTGGCTGACTCCCTTGTCTAGCAAGCTCTGAAGATCTAGCCTTTGATCATTCATTTTTGATTGATTTCTGTTTATTTCCATACTAGCAAAGGCAAAAACAAAAATTCTATGCTAGAATCTGGAGAGTAAGAAAAAAATTCAGGGGACGCCGGGATGGCTCAGTGGGTTAAGCACTCACTTTGCAGCCCCCGGGGTCTGAGGATCGAATCCTGGCCCCAGCCCATGCGGACCCATATGCTGAACTGGGGAGCTCCCCCAGTTTGGTTCTCACTGGGGTGAGACCCTGGCCCAGTTCCTGCCCTGTGCAGCCCTGAGCCCACCTGTGGAATCAAACTATGTGGAAAAGCCAATGATGTGCAACTATGGAGACTGTTCTGGGCCCTCCCCCTTCTCTCTGTCTCTGTCTCTGTATCTTTCTTTCTCTCTCTCTTTCTCTCTCTCTCTCTCTCTCTCTGCCAAAAACAATAAAAATAAATCTTAAAAAAAAAAAATTCAAGGCTGTGTAAGACCCACTGTCCTGGGAAGCCGGGATGGCTCAGTGGGTTACGCACTCACTTTGTAGCCCTGGGGATAAAGGATTAAATCCCCGCCCCAGCCCATGCAAACCCATATGCTGAACCGGGGTGAGCTTCCCATGTGGGAGGCCCCCGCCCACCTGTGTGGAACAAAACCATGTCGAAAACTGATGACATACATCCAAGGAGACTGCTCTGGGCCCTCCCCATTCTCTCTCTCTCTCTCTCTCTCTCTCTCTCTCTCTCTCTCTCTCTCTCTGTGTGTGTGTGTGTGTGTCTCTGTCTCTTTCTGTCTCTGTCAAAAACAATAAAATAAACCTTTAGAAAAATAATAAGAGAGGATGACTTATTGGGAAGGTCCCGTCTTTTTTTTCTTTTTTTCAGTGAGAGAGAACCTTCTCTGACACTCTAACTGTGGAGCTAGGACACCCTTGCCCAGTCAGCCTCTTAGTTAAGTTCACCTGTGTTCCGATTCCAAACTCTCTCCCCAAGTTCTTGGCTCCCCACCAGGTCATCGCTGAAGGCCAAACAGAGGAGCCCTTGCTGAAGCTGAGGTTTTAGGGAACCCAACAAATAGCATCCTCTTCTCTACCCCTGTTCCAAACCAATTAAGAGGCACAAGGATTTACCAGATAGAGGTGAAAATATCTTTTGTTTTTGAATGGATAAAGTCTTGGTTGGAGACTATGAATAAGGGTCTGAGGGCTGGTTAATGTTCTGCTGCTGAACAGAAAACAGCTAACCTGGAAGACAAGGAACTTTGCCACATGGGAAGCTGCCTCTTAAAACTTAAGGCTCGAATGAGCAGAGAATGTTCACTTTCTCCAGGCACTTCCCAAACAGAGAGAGAGGAGAGAAGGTGAGGCATCCATGTCCAATTGCTTCTGCCAAACTGGTCACCTCCTCGTCCTCCACTGAGGTGGAGAGAGCCCAGGAGACCTACTCAACGGAAGCACGTCCCCCTGGACACGAGGGCAATGCGGGACAAATGTTTCCATGGAACACTTTCAACCAGCAGGGCTGAGTCTCTGCAGGACTGAAATCTCTAACACACATGCACGCACGCATGCACAAGTGCACACGCACACGCATGCGCTCGCCTACAGATGTTGTGTTCATACTTGCAGTTCTACGACTGGTGGCAATTTTCAAGTGGAGGGGGATGGGTACACCCATGGAGAAAATCTCCCAAGTGAAGGACTGGAGGGTTAGAGGTGTGGAACCCTTAAGTCAGGAGTCCTGAGTTCCCATCCTGTGACTGGCATTAAGTGGCTCTGTAATTAGTTAAGGCCGCTTGCTCTCCAGGTGGTCTGTCCCCGGTTCTGAACTATGGATCACAGCACCTGTCCTACATGTGTAAAATGATGGATAAAGTGGGAAAGAGATGCCGAATAACTCAGTACCACCTCAGAGAGGCACCACGGTGGTCCCGGGTGAAGCGATCATCGTTATTCTTGAAAGTGGACTAAATGTGGCGCACCCTTCTGCCACCATTCGGAACCTTTCTAGCACTAGGGGAGTCGTCCAAGGGAGGACCACAAGAAAGCAAGACAGAAGGGAGGGGTAGGGTAGTCCCTGAACCCCTAAGCTTAAAGGCCAGGTGTTACTGATGCACTGCAGATAGCACAGGGCCAGGGGCTTAAGAACATATTTGTGATTGTTACACCCATAACTCTGAAACCGGGGACAGATTCCCTTTTACCCTCAGGGAACCTTTACCTGAATCGTTGCTTAGGAATAAGAGACCAGACTATCCCAACTCCAAGAGTTACTCATCAGAGAATGGTAGGAATTTGAAAGGGCATCTAACCTCTCCCCCTGCAGCTTCTTAAAGAAGAATAACTTGTCAGATGAGCCATTGGTCAAGTCTCCTTTGGAGGTCCTTTGACAACAAACTGGTCTTAGACCTAGCTTGAAGAATGTTGGGAAGAGAGAAAAGGAGAAAGGAGAATTAAGGAAGGAAAGAAGAAGGGAAGGAGAGTTAGTCTTGCAAACGCAAGACCAGAAGAAAAATAAAGTGCAGATTTCTTTCAACTCCTGCCTGAAATTTCCCGAGGTAGCACTGGCGGGGCCACGCCGGATGTCCAAGTCAGAGCTTTGTTTATTGGGGGAAACGCGGGAAGGCTCTGTAGGAAACGTAACTTCAGTTGGAAGGCTGTAGAGGGACCTCTATTTCATTTTCGTCAGGAAGGCTCTCATTCAGTGTCTGCACCTGTTAGTCTCCCTACTATCTGCTTCCCCTTCATGGATCCTCATTCATCACCTAGTAGGGGCACTGTGACAGGTGCTATAGACATAAAGGGAAGGGACACACTGCCTCCTACCCTTAGGAAGCCCGGGCAGAAGAAGGAAACACTAGAATTGTGCACTGTTACAATACAATGAGAGGCATGCTAATGTACAGATACAGGGCCTTGGAGGAGCCCAGAGAATCGAGCTCTAACTTAGGGCCTGAGAGAAGGGATCACAGGAGGGGTCCTCATTGGGATCCCCAAGAAACAGGCTCAGAGACAGACTTCTGTGCAAGAGGCTTCCTGCAGAGGACTCACTGGCAAGGCAGTGAGGGAGGCAGGGCTGGGCACAGGAAGAACACAGTTGCCAAAGAAGGCTCCACTGAGCCCTCTTCCCATTCCCCCAACCACCACCCCCAGGGAGGCTGAAGCTGTCACTAAATGAGGCAAAGAGGCTAAGAGTGGGTGCCCGGCACTGACCACTCAACAGACGTGGGCATTCCCAGGGAAGAGGCATTACCGTGGGCAAAGCTGCTCCCTGGGTCAAGAGCAACTCCAGGGGTGGTGTTCAGCTGGGAGCCAAGAACAGGCAACAGCCTAGATAGTGGCAGAGCGAGCACCCTGGGCCTGAATGGGGGATGGGCAACAGGCCGGAGCATCCACTCAAAGAGGCTTCCAGAAGACAAGAGCCCTGAGCTGCATTGTGGAGCATGCAAACACTAAAGGGGACAGAATGGTGTCCTGAGCAAAACAGAATAGCAAGGTGTCCTGCCAGGGACCTACAGAAAGCATTGTCCCTCTGGAAAACTCGCGGTAATTCAGCAGACTCGTGAGGCAGGGGGAGAGGCAGGGCCTGTGGAGAGGCCCAGGGAGAGGTGAGCTGGGAAGGCAGATACCAGACCCTAAGGACCCCGTCGGCTTTGCTACAGAAACTGGATTTCATCTGGGGAACAAGGCACAAGCCAGTGGGGGATTTTCAATCGTGTTTGTAAAGTTGTGTTCTGCTTTACACTCATAAACTTTAAAAAATGAACTAAGTACAAAGGAGAAATAAAATACACCCTTGATTCCACTGCCCAGAGAAAAACATAATGAACATTTTAATGGCTTTCTTTCTGGTATTTGTCTATTTATAGATATATGGATCTAGGCAGAGACAAAGGGGGTTTTGGAAAAACCAGGCAGGTTATACCATAGGCATTGTTTTCTATCTTGCTCTTGTGATAGAAATCCTAAGAACCTTCACATCACGAAATGGTTTTCGAACACATGCTTTCAATCATGACACAGAATTCTATTAATTGGACTTAACTAATGCTGTCCTTGATATTGGACAGTTCAGTTTCTCCCCAGATATTTGTCTACAACTCTTATCATAGCCACGAGTTAAATTCCCAAAAGGAAATCATTGAGCTTAAGGATATGAGCACTTTAAGGTTGTAACACTGATGAAGAAGGTTTAAGAGATAAAGCTGGATGCAAAGAAATTTCTTTTCTTTCTTTTTTTCATGTTCTGTTGATTTACCTCTTTGTCTTCAGTGGAGAACATGGGGAGAGACACAAGCAACTAACAGAGTGTTTCAGTTAACTGAAGGGTAGTCATGGTAACTATGAGGTTGTGACACAAACCCACAGGGATGACATGAATGTTCTGACTCTATTGATGCTGTAACGACCACGTAGGCACAGCCCATTTGCCACAACTAGAACTTAATTTGTTCTGACCCTCAACCAAGTAGGGTATTCAGATTTTTTTTCTTCCTCTTGGAAAAAATCCAAACCTCCAAAGCTTTAGCATCAGATGGCCTTTCGGGTCCCTGCTCTGGCTGAAATTCTCTGATTTAATCTCTGTAAATGTTCCTTACAACAGGACTACCTTATCAGCAGCATCTACAACCTAAGGCTTCTTCCCTTAAGGCAGACAGAAGGAAGAACCTTTAGGCCTTCTATGCACATCATAGAAATTGTCCTAAATACTCTCAAGTTTATCTTTATTTGTGTTGCTGTCTACAAAGTACTCCTTCATGGGTGATGGTTTGACGGTTTGAATTACAGAAATGAGCCATGCCTTCCCCATTGGTTGCCAGCCCTTCCCGGGGTTCATGGATACTTCTTTTTGATGTTTCTATCCTAATTTTAAGCTGACTGCTATGTTCTGTTCATGGTCCCCAGAGCCTACATCAGACATAATGCTCAGGCAATGGGAAGTTTGTTTCCGGGAATGGGACCCGCTCCCTCAGTTAGGACCCTTCTGACAATGAGCCCTCTCTAAACAGCATTCCTGACATGTGTTTCTAATCACTTGGAGTTATCTTGGTGGCACTTGAGTGCCTTTCCCTCTGAAGTGGCCCTTGGGATAGGGCTCATTTCTAGGGCCTGCCCCAGGCTTTGTGGTTGCCGTTTTCATCTGGCATCTCAGGAAGCAGAAAGCACTAATGAAAAACTCACCACCAAACTCTATCAAGAAGTCTAGATTCTTGGCATAGTTCTGCCACTAACAATCCCGGCCACAGAGAAGCAGCTGTCTCCCATTCACCCAGCTCACAGAGTTGTTGTGAAGATAAAACAAAGTAATGCTCTTCAAAACAGAAAACAATGTGCCCACTCGCCAAGTGAAGGTGGTATTTTATTGCAATGATCTCATTTATAGAATGAAGCAAGAAATAATATAGTCCACACAGAAAATGTAGTCATTCAAAAAGTGTCTTTTAAGCCCACCAGAAACCATGGCAGCTCCTCAGAGAACAAAGAAACGCGGTCTACAGTCCCTGCAGTGCAGGGGTTCAGAGACGAGTTGGAAAACACATGTAGGAATGAGTACTCGTAGTGACTATAAGCACCTGAATGGACATGTGTGATCTGGGAGCACAGAGGAGGAAGCAGCTCACCCTCCTCTAGAAAGTCAGCAAAAGTCAGCAGGTGATGTTTGAGCAAAGTCTGCAAGGATGAAAAAAAAGGCAATGTCCAGACAGATAAATTGGCACGAAGAGCATCCCTTACCAACCCCCCAGGAAGAAACAGAATGCAGCCTCTTCAGAGAACACAAGTCTGTGAGGACAGAGCAAGGCTGAAGTCTTGTATCCCCACCGTGAGACGTTGCCTTTGTCGTCTGGGCAAGATGGGGCCAGTGACGTACTGTAAGGACAGCTATGTTAGTCACGGTTCAGGCAAGAAACACACAGCACACGGAAATCCCTAATTTAAGAAGAGTTGATAAAGGGATTATGTTCAACTGTGTGTGCAGGGTGTAAGGAAACCTCAAGGGGCCTTAGACCTGAAGGATGAGGGGAGGAAGAGGTGCTGGAACTTGGAGCAAGCGTCTAGTGAAGGAGGCTCTGATGGGTGCTGTGACCCTGAGTCAGGGAGGCAGTCAGTGTGTGTTGACCTCCAGGGAGGGAGTTAGGGGCATAAATGCCTCCCCTCAGGCTCAAGCCCCCTTCTCTGCCCCCCTCCTTGGCCAAACTCAGCAAGAAACAAGAAAGAGAAGCTTTGGGGGAAAAAGCAAGGTGGACAAGAACGGCTCTGGGAAGGCAGATGAAAGCCACCTAGCTCTAGGCAAGTAACACCGGATATAAATTTCCTGAAGCTCATCTTGCTTCCTATGGAGCAATGAAGCTGGGGAGAAAACAGGAGAAGCAAGACATGATCCCGGTGAGAAAGGATGGGGAGCTGATAAGGCAGCGATGGGTGTAGTGGATTCAGAGACTGTGTAGAAGATACAATCTAATGGTCACTCACTGGTACATCTCAAAAGTTCTTTCTCACCTGTACAGTTCATCGGGCAATAAATAAAACGACAAAAACATCCAAAGGATTCTGTGGGATAGGGCCCATCCTTGCTGATGTCTGAAACTCACCTTTCTTCACGCTGTTCATTTTGGGGTGACACCCAGCCTTAGATTTGGAAGCCAAAAACTTACAACCAACAGGCAATTTCATCCTTGTCAAATACCTTGATATCCCTCCACCATCTAAGAAACATGGCAATTGTAGTAGGCTGAGTGGTGGCCCCTCCAAAAGTTATGTCCATATCTCAGAATCTGTGATGGTGACTGTAATCGGGAAAACAATCTTTGCTGATGTAGCTAAGGATTTTGAGGTGAGCTCATCCTGGATTATCTAGTGTGTCCTCAATACCATGACAAGCATCCTTCGGAGAGACAGAAGAGGAAACCACATGGAGACAGACTTCCAGCCTCCAGAACTGTGAAAGAATCAATTTCCACTCTTTAAGCCACCTAGTTTGTGGTCATTCTCGATGGCAGCCCTAGCAGATGAACAGCCATGAACCAGTGAAAACCACATTCTGGGCATAAGGCCTCAGCTATGTTCAAGATGAGGCCAAACTTCATTGTTTTTTCCTATGTCAAACCTGTTGGGTGAGCTGAAGTAGTGGAAAACACAGGGTTGACTGGCTTACGTGATGTCACAAATGCTGGATCCTGCTGTTGGCCCCCAATGAAATGGAATGAAATGAAATTGCAGGTCGTCACAAACCTCTTGAGACATGCTCCAAAGTGACACCAAATATGTTAATATCAACTTTCACTTTGCCAATTAAGCTTTATCCTTTTAAGCAGAAGACTGAGACACTCTGGCATATAGGGGTACAAGAGATTGCTAGGAAGTGTTCCAGTTTTTTGTTTGTTTGTTTGTTTGTTTGTTTGTTTGTTTGTTTGTTTGGGTGTCTCTGCATGTGGTGGTATTGTTGAACCAACCACAGAACCTAGTAGGAATAGCATGTTTAATGGGGTGAAACAGAGAGCTGATAGGTACCATTTTGTACACATTAAATGTAAGATCGTGAGGTCACAAAGCTAGATTTCTGGTAGCAGTTTGAAATCGGTCTGAGCTTAGAAGTGAAGTTTAAGGGGGCATTCCAGATTATTGTTGTCTTCCCTTGAAAAGGCAGACATTGCTATCCCTTTTTGACGTATCTCTTTCTCACAACCATTACCTTACCAATCAAAGATAGAACCTAATTTCACTTCTACATATACCGGTAACTCAGGATTTGCTCCTTCTCACCAAAAGCAAGGTTTCCGTTTCAATACACCTGCCTCCATGCAGCCAACTGACCCCATCCTACAGTTGCAGAGGGCGCCCGTGTTAGTCCAACCTGCTAAGGGTAATCCCACCCTCCGTACTAGAGCTGAAGACTGGCCATGGGACCCAATGCTGGCTGATGAGGTAGAAGGATTCATGGTTTTCTGCAAAAGGAGGTTCATTGTTTTTCTGGAAGAAGCACTGGAAACCAGCGCTCACTCACTGACTCTGTCTCTATGGACAGAATAAGGGAGCTCTAGCCCAACGCTGCTGACAATCATCTTCCGCCAAGCCAGCCTTAGGATCAAGTCACCAATGGACACGCAGAGATGGAGACAACCTGAGTTCTTATGAACATCATTTGATCGACTCGCCTGAGCCAATGTATGTCCTTCCTTACCACTTAGGCCACTGTCGCATTTGGTAGTAACTGTCATGCAAGCACCCTAACCCATACCAGTGTCTCTGACACTTTGTTCCTAAACCAAATTACTCCACACCTTCCCTGGTGAGGCTCCTGTCACTTGTCCGTTGTCATTTCTCAGTGACAAATGAGACAACATGTGTAAAAGCCCGTGGCAGGGAACTTAGCCCAGCGGGCATTAGGTAAATGTTAGCTCCTGCTGCTCTGCCCTGCTTCTCAGCTCTGAGCACACTCTCTCCCAGTCCCCATTCCTGTTTCTAAAATGCCTGTGGACTAGAAGCCAGGGCTCAGCAGGCCTCCAGAGTGTTGGGTGGTGAGACACCTGAGGGGACTGGAACTGGAAACCCTGTGATCCAGAAACGCCCTCCTTCATACCCTGCTGCCATGGCTAGTCACAGAGAGCCCTGCTTTTCAAGGGATTTGAATAAGGTGGGGTGGATCCACACCAACAAGGTCATAAGCACAGTCAAATGCAGTTTCTGATCATTCACAGCCAGCCCAAGATGCCTCACAGCTGAGTCACCACTGCCAGTATCAGTCCTCATGTGACAGGTGCGCTGGGTGGATTAATAAAGAATTCTGATCACTGGAATGGCCACAGTACTACGAAAGGAGAGGCCAAGAACTCAGACCAGTAACTTCTTGATCTTAGCCAAAAGGCCGAGAAGCGATAGAGACCAGTAACTTCTTGTGAAAAGGAGACTGTTGGATTTCCCCTCCTGTTTATTCTGAATGTCCTAGCTTGTGGGCCTGGCCGACTACAAGTTGCCTAAATCCTCATTAAGAGCAGTGTCTCAGACTTTCTTGTGTTACAGTATTGCCCTAGAATGGTCTATTCAATACTGCAACCTAAGAAGCCTTCCAAAACTGGTTTTGTTTTTGTCCTTAGGGTTTTTTGGTTAGAATTTATTCAACTTTGATATATGACTCTTACAGTAATCTCATGAGACACTTGAAGACACCCTGGGATGTGGTGAAAACAAATGGGGAACCGCTGGTCTGAGAACTATAACCTGGGTGGAAAGTGGCCTCCCATCTTGCCAGTGAGTCACTTCTGTGACTTAGTGCTAGTGCCACACACACAGCAGAGAGCCACTGGACCTGTCCTTAGCATACCTTCCTGTGCCTACCTGGAGGAAAATTAGAGATCCATTAGATAAAGCATAGAAAGAGCGTACAGTTCTTCTGGTTGTATAAATACAAGGCTAACATCTCCCAGGTGCTAAGGAGCATGGAGGAAGCACATCTCACTTTCACAAAGGGGTTAACTTGAACTGAATGTCCCCAACACAGCTAAGACCTAGAAACTTCACAGAATGGAGGAAATTCTGATTATTGCTTTAACTATTGAAATGTACTGCACACTTAAAGAAAAATAAGAGAGAAAATATTGACGTGCCAGCCCAATTTTTGTTTTAATCCTCACAATGCAGAGGTGTCAACCTTTGCACATATGTTAAATCTCCTTTCAGCCCTGAAAGATTGTAAAGTATAAGGCAATACTTCAATATTTACACTTGTATTTCTCTTCCGTATAATCACCTCAATGTATATTTTATGCAAATATGTGAAATCTTCAAACATGAAAATGAAGCCAAGTTACTCACAGAAGGGAAACCCTGTGTCAGCCCTCATTACCACATGCCAAAAATGTCAGGCAAGTTCACTTATTTCCTGGAACCAAGATAAAACTAGCCCACCAGTACTCAGGAGTTCCCTCTTGAAAATATACAGAGCTAACAAAAGCCTGAACCTTAGACTCATTTGGAAAATAAGCCTGAGAGATTTTTTTCTTTAGCAAATGCCACTGGGCGCCTCTGCTTTCAACTTAAACAGCTAAAACTCAGCTTGTCCCCTGGGTACTGAGTTCTAAAGGCCACTAATTTCAATACATTTTTGCCAGAAATAACTTGAAGGTTTCCTGAACAGGCATCAAAGTCCTTGTAATAAAGTAGTCATTTCAAATTAACATCCTATCTCGAAATAACTAAATCTGATTTTTGTTTGTGATCAAAATTGATACTGGAACACCTCTGTGGAAGTAAGATCCAGTCCGTTCACCCCAGTCAGGGCGTTTACTGACAAACAGAAATTGGAACGGAAGGTTTAAGACCAGATGCCAAAAAGTCAAGGCTGTTTCTGTAAAGAAAAGCTTATCTACATTGTCAATCACTCTGGGCTGAACTTAAGCCTTGATTAGGCAAAAGATCCAAGTCTGTCTCTTCCAAAAGATTTTCTTTCCCTGCAAATACCTGCTAGAAAGTAGTAACCTGGATGATCAATATCAAAAGAGAAAAAAGATGATTTGTTAGCCCCAAATTGGAAACAAGCAAAATGTCCTTCCTGGTGAGGTAAGTATACATCCATGTCATGGAATACTACTCAGCAACAAATAGGAACGAACTATTGACACACATAATTGCTTCAAGGGCATTCTGCTGAATGAAGGAAAGTAGTCCCAACAGGTCATATACTGTACAATGTCATTCGTATAGCATTCTTAAAATGGAAAAATTACAGAATTGGGGAAAAGGTCAGTGTTTACCATGGAGTTAGGAGTGGTGGGTGAATATGATTATAAAGGGGTAGCATGAGTGAGATGTCTAGGGTGACAGAACAGTTCTATGTCCTGATGGTTACACAAATCTGCACACGTAATAGAATAGAACTCTACACACGTGTTGTACTAATGCCAATCTCCAGGTTTTGCTTGAGTACTGTAGTTACGTACAAGGTGACCATGAGGAAAACTGGGTGAAGGGTGCCCAGACCACTCTGTACTGTCTTTGCTACTATTGCAACGTTTTGCACATCTACAATTATTCAAAATTAAAAAGTAAAGAGAGAGAGCAAAACAGAATGAGGGAGGAAGTGAAAGAACAAAAGAAAAAGAAACAACTTGGAATGCATAGTGACAACTTCAGAGATGAAAGGTGACAGGGAATAGTTGGAAGAAGGGACAGCAAGAGTCAATACTAGAGGTTACAGTCAGGCAAGCTGACCACCAGGAACTGCTTGGATTGTAAATTGTGAATAAAATCAGTGGACACAGAAAGGGACAGACCGTTGAACTGTTACCTCTGAATGACAAGGACAGAAATGAAGGACAGTGAGCAAGAAGACAGGACGTAGTTGTGGCAGCAGTAGGTACAAGAGGGGGCAGTAGGGTGTGCGAAGGGGGTGGATGCAGCAGCTGATGTCCCTTGATATGTGACACATATCAAATGCGAAAAAGAAGGATCACTGGGGGAAATCTGAGCTGGAAAGAAATATTGGGAAAGATGATGCATCATAGAAATCAGTAAGTCGAGAAAGAAGAGGCCACATTCTTGGGCATGAGCAGAATTGCTGATGAAATAATGAGGAGATGATCAATGAGTAGGTAGGTGAGTCACAGGAGGAAAGCGTTCACTCAGTTTTGGGACAATGACAGAAAACAGGTCTTCAGGGAAGACCAAGAATAAGCAGTAAAACACAATGACCTCCGGAAGGGTGTTCCAGACCCGACCTAAAAACCAACACATTCTGAATTTTCCAGGTTAGCCAAGTACATGTCAAGTATACATCCAGCCTGATTTTCACTGCAGAAAATAAGACCTTACTGAGCACCTGTGCCTGTAAAAGTAGCACAAGAGTACAGGCGGTGAATCGCTATAAGGGAGGCAAGAGGTTCCAAGCCAACTTTTGAGCAAACATCTTAGAATGCCCCAGGGCATGAGTTGGAAATTAATATAGTAATTAATCAGAAAATATTAAAATCTGGACATCCGTATGTCAATTCTAAGATTCTTAGAATCTGAGACATGGTAAAAGCCCAAGTTGATAATCCCCACAAGAGACCCTGGGAAATTCCCCCACCCCCCACCCCTACACCCCTGTCCAAAAAAAAACGAGAGAGAAGAAACATGGTTGGTCACTCCTCATGGATGGAGAAGTTAAAAAAAACAAAATACCAGTTTCTAGCCCAGCTATTGGTAAATAGTAACTCAGAATTCTTTGGAAACTTTCACTCAATAGAGGGAAAAGAATTGATGTCAGCCTGACTATGTGGTTGGACAGGAATCCATTTCTCTCACACCACCCCCAACCTCTAGCCTTGGATGACAATTCAGCAATTAACCTAAAAATTAAGAAACCCAAGGACCATGGTAAACTTTGCCAGATATTGTTCCCTGGTAAGTTATGTTTCTACGGCAATACACAGAAAATCTCATTGTCCTTAGCAGTTTCACATGAGTCTCTTGCAAGAAACAGAGACTTACATATTAGGAGGAATGCTTTGAGAAACCTGATCTAAGGCCAGGGGCCCAGGTCCTGTGGGTGGCTGATGCCAAGGACTGAGAGAGGTGGGGAAAAGCTACATTCTTCTGCAAAAGAATCATGGTGAGCAGAGGGGAAGAATTCTCCAAAATGAAGAATTTGAGAAGCTACTTTGTGGAATGTCTAATAGATCCCAATAGCTGAAAATAGAATTGGAAAGAGACATCTAATGGCCATTGGGAACTAAAGTCTGGGCATTATGAGATGTAAACTTTCTCTTCATCCTTCCTTATAAATTTCGGTATGATCTGTGTTGTCCACCTGGTGAAATAAATTTTTATTGAGGGAAATGCAAAGAAGTGCGAAGCCCTGCTTCAAGGCAGGCACAGGGCAAAAACATAGGCTGCAGTGGTTCCCTATTCACTAACTATTACTTATTTAATTTAATATAATGGATGAAGAACCAGAGGAAAACAAAGCACTGGGGAAGGAAATGGTGGGCAGTGGGGAGATTGTAGGTCAAGTACCTTCTTTTACTCGATTTTTAAATTCTTTAGTCACTTACTCTTTCTTGGTTTCCAAACAGCTCTGCTGGAAGAGGTGTAATTCCCTCCGGTTTATTATGTGATTATCATCTCACTCATTTTCTCCAAACCCTCAAGCGGCTGGAAGTATCCCAAGGCTCCTGTTCGGCTCTAACATCCTTTCCTCTCCCAGGATCTCAAAAGCCTTCGCATCCTCTTCAGGAAGAAATCTAGGTGACTTTAAACTGATTGCACATACTTCTGTGGTTCCGTTGCTGCTGCTTCTTATGGTCGTCATCTGATTACAGGTTTGCTTTCTTTTAGTGTATGCTGTTATAGTAAACTCATTTACCAAAGCACCAGATAATCATGAAGCCACTGTCTGAAATGTCATTTCTTCCAGAAGAGTGGGCCATTCTAGAAAGCTAAAAGATGGAAGTGAGTCTGTGTCTTTATCCCTTTGCAAAGGAATTCTATCACAGAGACAGACTAGGTTCTTATTATCATCTATGCTGAATCTAGACTGTAAGTTTCTTTTTGCATTAAACAGTAAAATAGGGAGGCCAAGATAGGTCAGTGGTTGAGTGCTTGCCTCCCAATCACAAGGTCCAGGGTTCATTTACTGACCCCAGCCCTTGCAAACCCATATGCTGAACTGCAACACAACTGGTAACTACTGGGATAACTTGGTGTCAAAGGTTCTTGCCTCCTATGCAGGAGGCCCCAGTTTGGTTTCTTCCCCCTGAAGCCCCACATCCACCTGTGTGGAATGAAACCATGTCACAACTAATGATGTACAACGATGGAGATTGTTCTGGGCCCTTCTGTCTCTCTCTCTGTCTCTCTGCCCTCCTTCTCTCAAACAATAAAATCAATCTTTAAAAAATCAAATGCTATACGTACAAGCAGTAGATTGGTCAGTGTTGCCTTCATCACCATGCCCATCCGTGACACTTGAGAGGCACTTTGCAGAGTAGCTTCTCAATAGGCATGGCAGCCTGGCAAGTGGAACTAGAACAAGGCTCCCAGCAAGAAAGGCCTGTTCTCCGGTCCAAGCTCTGCCCTTGCTCCTGGACACTCTTGAGAAAGTATCTTAACTACCTGAAGAGTCATTAAGGATAAAGGTGGCCTTATAGAGAACAGAAACACTAACACAAGCACATAGTTCCTTATCCCGCCACACAAGTATCAGTTGATTCGAAAGAGGAAAACAAGATTTGATGCACTATGCCCTCAGTTCATCTATTCTTTTCTCTATCTTTCACTCTTTTTAATGTCCTCTCTCCTCCATACTACTGCCTCTTGTTTCTTCCATATTTTCTTCCTCCGGTGCATAATTAGTCTCAGAGCAAACAGAGCTATAATAACTCGCGATAATGACCACGAGGGCTCGGGGCACTGTGAACTATGTGATGCTAGGTTATTGGCTGCGGAGGGATGGCATGTCAGGTGTTATCGGTGTGGATGGATACGTGGCAGGGACAGCCTCATCAGGGCAGAGGGTTGATTTTTTTTCCCCTAGTTATCACAGGGACCTTATTCTCCTGGTTCTCCCACACAGCACCTCCAAAATAGTTTTGGTAAAATCTCTCTCCTCGGGCACTCCCTGCTCAAAAACTTGTCAGTCCGCAAATACCTATTGATTGTTTCTCCAGGATCTCCCTCGATCATCAATCAAGATGATGTTTGCTTTACCCCAGCCTAAAACACTAAGGCCAGCAATGTGCCCACAGCCCTTCTGCCTGTCAGAAAGCTTTCTTTTCCAGCCTCTCCAGCCTTCCACGGGGCTAGAGCAAAAGCGCTGATTGCAAGCAGCCATCATACAAGGAAGGGGATTAAGAAAGCCACCAGAAACGAGTTTCTAATACTGTTTTCTTTTCTAGGGTTCTTGAGCCAAACCTGTTGCGCTAGCACCGCAGCCTCTCCCTGTCTGTGGCCATTGGGTTATTTTCTCCGCATCTGCCTCTGTTTCGCATCTCTCACAGCTGTGAGCACAGCGCTTGCAAATACCTCGGTTCAATGTAGATACGTCGGTTTGATTTCTCTGAGGGTCTCAGTAGCTTGATTGGCTTGGTTCTGAGGCCTTGGGCTCCCCGGATGGGTAGGGCCACCAGATTTGGCAAATAAAAATACAGGACGCCCAATTAAATTTGAATTTCATAGAAACAAGGAAAATGTTTATATGCTCCATGCAATATGGGGAGCGTATTTATACTAAAAAATTCATTGCTTATCTGAAATTCAAATATAACAAGGCATCCTGCAAACTGAGGAAAGAAACACAGGCACTCCTCCCTGAACAACCAAGTTCCATTCCTATGACTAGGTCATTAAGCAAATTGGTCAATAAGCAAGGAGCTCAAAGGTAGATGTCTTGTGGTGTCGCATGTCGCCCTAGGGCATGTATTGTTCAGTAGATATCACATGACGCCACACTTATAAACAAAACCTGCAGTCTCGCGTGACTGTGAGCACTTCGTGTAGTAAATACTAACCAACTTCAGGATGAGAGACTAAGACTGAGAAAGAGGGTTCTGGAGACACATACAGACTGAGAAAGGGGATTCCGGGTGCTGGAGAAGGGGTCGAAAGTCTGAGTGGTCAATAAACAGGTGGGTCATTAAGTGAGGAGTGGCTGAAATCCATATATTTAGTCGGTGACTCTTGGACAATGAAAGTGACTTCTATGCAGCAAAACTCTGATAAGCCCAGAAAGACAGAAGGGGAAGGAGGCTATACCAACTCTGGCAACTTAGCACATAGGAATAATCTGTCTGGCAAAGAGGGCTTTGTCCCATTCTACTGAGCCAAGGTGGCCAATGGCATTTTAGTGACGGTGCCAGGTGGGTAGAGCAGGGAGGTATCGAGGTAGAAATTACTGCCAAAGAGTGGCATACAGCAACTGCCACCCTCCAAAGAACTTGAATTTCTCCACAAGGGTCCCCGATGGCTCTGCCTTGTAAACGTGTCCCAAGTCAAGGTTAAGTGAAGGCAGAGAGTGGAGTTCAGTGGGCTCCCTGGAATGTCACCACTGCCCACGAAGCCACCCCACATACCAGAGACACAGCCTTAAGTGGCGGGGAGGTTAGGCAACAGAGCAATAAACACCCACTCCCAGGATTCAGGAACATCTCCTGAGATTCCAGGCAACTCCTGCAGGATCCAGGAGAGTGGGCAGCCTGTTAACTCCCTGAGAATAAGGACCCTTCTTTTGTGATGCAATTTCTTGACTCTGCAGGGGCACTGTTAGGCACCCTGAGACGCTAGGTAAAAATGCAAGCTGATATTGTATTGTATTAATGTCACTGTCAATGATCGTGATGGAATAAATATGGAAAAGGAAATTACTGTAATTGATTGACAGTCTGGAATCTGCCATATTAGACCTAATGAGAGAAGCCTATGAGCAGAGCTTTCAGAGCAGGCTATTAATGCAAATCATATGCACTGAACTGGCATGCTGAATTATGCAATGGCATGTGAATGTCTAATCCATTTCATGAGGCTTGTCTTTATCCACAAAAAATAAAATAAAACACTTCACTGACATGCTGATTAGTATATTAGGAGAATTTAAGAAGTTTGGTGCGAAAGTGGGTGCCCTCGTGGTATTATTAATTTAGTTCTGAACAAGACAAACAGCTCTGTGCAGCCATCAAAATCACTACATAAGTCTACAAGATAACTTTGTCAAGATGGAAGGGGATTTACAGAAAAGTCTTGTGATATGTGAAAGGAATTAGCAAATAGATAAGGAGCCCATCATTTTTCTAGAAAACCACTGTCAAGGCCCTGGTACCTAGGCGGAGCCAGACACCTGCCAAGACACCTACAATGTCTGCACAGGCGCTTTCTCAGATGTTCAGAAACTTGTGAAAACCTCGAACCGAACCAGATGTGGGAGGTCCAGGGAACAACAGGTACCAGTCAGGGTTAGGTCCACCTCTGGGGATTCCACAGAGATTTAAGTCCGGCCCAGGCATCTCAACAACAACCAAACGCCGCCTGTGGGGATGTACTCTACATGGAAAGAAGTCTCGCAGGACAGAAAAAGCAAGTTTCCAGGTACTGATCACTTACACATCCCAAGAACTCACAGCTTTGAGAACTTCACAGCTTTGAGAACTCCACAGCCCCAAGCTCTTGACTGCCAACACATATCAATTCATAACATTTGGATCAACAGAGGATGTGTCCAGACTCCTATGTATCTCATAGCTTCCTACGAGTTAACGCTGACCTGGCTGTTCATGGGGACCCCACATGACCCCAAGTTGAAAAGAAAAGAGATAGGGGAAGCCGGGATGACTCAGTGGGTAAAGCGCTCACTTTGCAGCCCCGGGGACTGAGGATTGAATCCTGGCCCCGGCCCGTGCGGACCCATGTGCTGAACTGGGGTGTGCTTCCCATGCAGGAGGCCCCCAGTTTAGTTCTCACCCCCTGGTTTGACCCCTGGCTCAAACCATGTTGAAAACTGATGACGTACAACTATGGAGACTGCTCTAGACCCTCCCCCTTCTCTCTGTCTCTCTCTCTCTCTTTCTGTCTCTGTCAAAACCATGAAATAAATCTTTTTAAAAAGGAAAGAAAAGCAAAGGGATAGCAAAAAGACTGACCTAGAGATAGCCTCAGGTCAGTCAGTGCATAAATGAACCTTTTATCTAATTCCACAAAAATAAAATTTTGAATCCCTTTTATGTTCCAGATATTATGCTACCCCATGAATATCTACTCACTGGCCCTGCCCTCATAGAGCTTATATTCTAACGGAGGGGGCAGACATAAGGTGATCATTACAAGAGGTGTGAAGAGCATGACAAAACCACAGGCAAGTAGATATGACAAGGGGACAGACTTAGTCTGGGTGGTGGCGAGTGAAGGTGTATCATTGAGCAGAGTGTGCCGAAGCCAGCACTCCATGAACTTATTTTCATTTTTTTTTAATTTGACTGCTCATGTAGTAAGATTGTCATTATGTGGTGACTCACATTTTTCCTTTTCAAGTCAACCAGTTTAAATTAAAAAGTGAATCATTTTGAAGAAAATATTAAGCAAATTATAATGCGGTTGGTGCTCAAGTATACCACAAATTGTGAATCCGGTGTGTGAATGAAGTTGGGAGAACATGTAGAAGGGGAAGGGGACAAGAAGAGTGAGGGGAAAATAGGTGAAATAACAAAACAAAGGAAAAGAGAAGCCCTACCAGTGCCTTCTCATGTCTCCCGCCAGATTTCACCAACACCGTCTTCTTCCCTGCCCTAGCTTGTCCCCATTTCTCCCCTTCCCTTCTGCCTGACCGCCCTGCCCCGGGCTTTCATGGATTTCTAGCTTCAGAGGTCATGACTTACCCATTCCACCAACATGTCTAGTTGAGCACCTACTATGGACAAGGCCCTGCTCTGGATCTTGGGCATACAACACAGTCCTTGCTCTCACAGAGCTGATATTCTAGTAGGAGGAGACAAATAAACGAATAAGTTTGTTTGTTTTTTTAATCAAGTAATGATAATGCCATCTATGCAGGGGCACTTCGTAAAGACTGGTAGGAACGTAAATGAACAGGTAGAAGCATTCCAGTCTGGGAAGCCTCTCTGACAAGGTCACATTGAGGCTGAGCTCTAACGCCCAGCAAGAGCCGCGGGGGAGCATTCCTGGCAGAGGGAACAGCTCATGCAAAGGCCCTGAGCTATGAGGAATGAGGACAGGTGCACGGAATTGAATGAAGGTCAATGTGGCACAGGAATTCTCATTGGGGCCATTAGTGGCAATATTGCGCGGGACACTTGCATGCATTGGGGGACTTCTAGCATCCCTGGCCTCCCCTATATTAGCCCTTGGTTCCAACTACCAATCCCCCTCCACTTTCCCCAGTGCTGTCTGGGCAGCTGCGGTGTTGCCTCAGGTGAGAAGCATTAAGGCAGAGTGGGCCAGGAGCACAGAGTTCAAGGGGAGGCCACAGAGGAGGGTGGGCCCATGTCACACAGGCTTTGTGAGCAGGTCTCTGTATCCTGAAGCAGCTATAACAATGTACAATAAACTGGGTGATTTGAGGAAGCCGGGATGGCTCAGCTGCATCACAGGTCAGCATATGGGTCTGCACGGACTGGGGCCAGGATTCGATCCTCAGCCCTCGCGGTTGCAAGGCAAGTGTTCAACCTGCTAAACTATCCCGGCATCTCCTAGACGGTCTTCCAAGCACATTCCAAAGTATAGGGTGCTAACGAGTCCCACACCATGACTACCATGAGTCGAGCTAAGGAACTGCACCTGCCGCCTGCCGCCTCCGGCCAGGAGAGAGCACCTTGGTGTCCCATCGCTCCATCGCTCTCCGCGGTCCATGCCAGGGCTACACGCGGCCACTTTTTTTTTTTTCAGAGCTGTCCCGACACACAGCTCCTCCAATAAATTAATATTTCCATCTCGGTGAACAAATCAAGTTAGCGTGCCAACACTGTGGGCTGCCTTCCAGGGTTTGTGTGCTGGCAGATTAAAAAGTGTGTCAACATGGCTTTATAGGAACAAACATTGCAAAGCAAGAGACTTCGTTTGCTTGGTTTTGCTTTGTTTCCCTGGTTTCATGGTCGTGTTGGTGAACCCACGCCTGCGTCCGTGCCAAAGAGGACAGACCATGTGCTAGGTCAGCCTGGCAGGGACCGTGATCTGGGAAAGTGTCAGCAAACTGCAGCAGGCAGCGGCTGGCTCCTGTCAAACGACTCAGCTGGGAGAGCGACAGTAAGGTGAGTGGGTGTGCAGTTTCTCTGTTATGCAACTCGGGGTGGTGACATACATGGCTGTCATAAGATGCACTTCTAAGTGCTGGAGAGTTCATTACAATTTCAAAGGAGGAGGAAGAGAGCAACAAAGAGGCTGAGGGATAGAACCACTTGGCAACTTTTCAAGATAAGTTTTACTTTAAAAAAAGTATCCTTTAGCCCTTCACATAAGGTGCTAGCTCTGGGCCTTTTCTCACTCAGCATCCCCAGGGGCTGCCTGCCTACAAATAGTATTAAGGGCTGACCTTGGTCCAGGGCCCCTGGATGGGCAAGAGCACAGGGCTACTCCAGAGCAGGGGCCAGCCAACCACTGTCCACAGCTCAGTTCCAGTTCGCTGCCTGCTTCTGTACAACCCACAAGCTAAGAGAGATTCTCAGGGATGCCGGGATAGTTCAGCAGTTGAGTGCTTGCCTCGTAATCACAAGGTCCAGGGTTCGATTCCCGGCTCTAGCCCACTCAAACCCATATGCTGAACTGAGTGGCACAACTGGTAACCTCCAAAATGGCTCAACAGCGAAGGTTCTCACCTCCCATGCAGGAGGCCCCCAGTTTGGTTCCCGCCCAGTGCAGCCCCACATCCACCTGTGTGGAATGAAACCATGTCACAACAAACGATGTACAACTACGGAGAAGGACTCCCCACTTCTCTCTCTCTCTCTCTCTCTCTCTCTCTCTCTCTCTCTCTCTCCTTCTCTCAAACAATAAAAATTAATTAAAAGATTCTCACATGTTTAAATGGTTTGATAAAAAAAATCACATGAATCCCATTTTATGATACATGAAAGTTAAAGTTGTATGAAATTCAAGATTCAGTGTCTATAAAGTTTTATTGAAACACAGCCATGTTTCTTTGTTTCTATATTACCTACAGCTGCTTTTGTGATACAATAGCAACACTGAGTAATGTTGTCACAGACCGCAAGGCCTGCAGAATCTTACCTGCTTACCACTGGGCCCTGGACAGAAAACATTTACCAACCCCTGCTCTAGAGGCTTGAGGAAGAAGCCAACTGGGTCCTTTGATGGGGTCTCCTTGCATTTTCACTCCCCTGACTCTCAGTGATTTGCTGTTTTATTCATTTGAACATATTTATTGAGCTCCTACTATGTGCCAGGCACTATGCTAGGTTCTAGGGATACAACTGTAGACAGGTATAGTCTCTGCTCTCAGAGCTTGGAGTCCAGCAGGAGAGCAGGTATCAAATAGTCGTCCAAATGCAAGTGTGATCAAGAGGAGGCACATGAAGCCACAAAAGCACAAATAGGTGAAATGACATCCTGTTCCAGGAAATCAAATAAGATAAGTACAGATTAATGACTGACTTGGAATGTGTAGGAAATGTTGACGTTAACAAGAAGGGAAAGAGAAAGATGGCCTATTTCAATTTCGTTTTTAGAGAGAGAGATTTATTTTCTTGTTTGAGAGAAGGTATGAGAGACAGAGAGAAGGGGGAGGACCCAGAGCAGTCTCCATAGTTGTACGTCACGAACTGTGACATGGTTTCATTCCACACAGGTGGCCGTGGGGTGCGTGGGGGTGGGAAATAAACCAGGGGCCTCCCGCATGGGAGGCGAGAAGCTTGTCTGGTGGCTGCTGTTCATCTCGGTGGTGACCAGTTGCACTGCAGTTCAGCATATGGGTTTGCACAGGCTGGGGCCAGGAATCAATCTCTGGACCTCGGGGTTGCAAGGCAAGCGCTCAACCTGCTCAGCTATCTCTGTACCCTCTTCAATTTTTTCAACACACCCTTCTTACTTTCTTCTACCTGTGATTAGACCTCTGCCTAGAATGGAGTGACAGAAGCACAGAAAAAGAGGAAAGTGAGGGGAGGGTACAGAGTTTGGTAGGGGCCGGGTCCTATAGAGACTTTGAGGCCAGTGACAGATCTTGTCTTTACCCTAAGAGCAGTTGGAACTTATATAAGAATGTTCTCAGTAACACTGTCCCTATTAGCAAAACTTGGGAGCACCCCAAAGACCCAGTCACTGGCCAAACAAATGATGGCACAGTCCCACAATGGAATATAAAGTAGTTAAAACACAGCTACTACAACTGCATGCAACACTAGGGCTGAATCTTAGCAAGATATTATTAAATGAAACAAGCAAGTCCCAGAAGATAAGACATAGAATAATATAATTTTCATAATTTTTAAGGTAACTAAAATTTAACAGGACTGTTTTTAGGAATACATTTTGATAATAAAACCATCTTTGAATAAAGCAAGGGAACAATTAAATATAAGGCTCCAAACAGCAAGTTCACAGAGTGATGGGATGGGGCCCAATGCCTAAGCAGATGAACATTCTTATTCATATTCCACTTCTTGTGGGCAATGCATTTATAAATAGGCATAATATTAAATTTTTCAAAATTTCAAAAGTATGAGATAATAGAAAACATATATTGGTCTCTGCTCCCAGTTTCCAGCACCGAGCTCCTGAAATCCTTGTAATTTCCTGGGTGACAGCAGTGAATTTTGTTATGATAAGGCAACTCTAGGTGGGCTCCTATGTGGCTACTAGAAGAACGCTGCTCACCAGAAAGACCAAGCCATTAACTGCCAGCCTGCCCCCTTTTCTCTCAAGAAGAGAGAAAGGTTGAAAATGGAGTTGATGATCGACCACGCCTATGTGATGAAGTCTCCATAAAATCCCCCTAACACGGGGTTCTGGGTTGGTGAACATGGTGGTGCTGGGAGAGTGGAACCCGTCTTTCTTCACTCTTCCTCAATTACCTTTCCATCGCCCATTCTCACTGCTGAAATCTAAGCCCCATTCCCCAACTTTTTTCCTTCGTCCAAAATGTTTTCTATCTCACGATCTTTTACATTTTCATGCTCCTGCAAATTCTGGTTCATCCGCCCTTGGTAATTTGATTATTAGCCCATCTAGAAGAACTTAGTACATGGGAGGAAAAGTCGTCATTGGTTTAGCCCCTACACCTCCACCACGTCTTTAACCACTGTGCCCTCTTCTCCTTGGTCCTCCCCCTTCCCCAAGAAATAACAATGACATTATTTCCTAAGCAAATTTCACAGCATCAAACTTTCAAGGCTTCTAAGTGAGTTTTCTAACTCGGGGTGGGTGGGTGGGAGGGGGAATGTAAGATAAATATCTGCCCCTCCAATAATATGAATAATAATAGCAGTCACCTTTTAAAATTGCTGGAATGATAACAGCTGTGAGAAGTCCTACAGCAGAGATTTTCAAGTGTGAGAAATCTGAGACAGCCTAACGCATGCGAGCTCCAGTGACCCCGGGGTGAGGCCAAGGGGACAATTCTCACTCTCGTCTAGAGCTTCCTGAGATGGCTTTTCCAGGCCTGATAGAAATGGGAATTAGAGGACACTGCACTTAACTCATTTTTACTGAAACGTAAACAGATTTGCCCCCGAGTAACGGATACACACATTGACGTGGGTTGTCAGTGGCCTCCCTGCAGAGCTGGGGCAGGTCAAGAGATCCTCTAACCAGACTTGCTCGCGGTGCAGAAAAGAACAGCGCAGTCGGCTCCGAGCCTGCTCTCTGGGCTCCCAGTCCAGTCCACCTGCCTCACAAGCCCCCATAGGCCTCTGAACTTGAGGGAAATGATTGTTATCTTAGAACAGACAGAAAAGTAATGAGGGAAATATGATGGGGGTGGGAGAAATTGAAACAGAGAGGAGAGGATGAAAGAGATGAGAGTGAGGGGAATTACGGGCCAGATTCGTCCCCATCTGTCTCTCTCTCTGCACCTGCTTGATCTCAAGCAGGTGCAGAGAGAGAGAGACAATCTGGAACCTGTCTCTTCTGGAACCTGTCTCTGTCCTGTCTCCCACGTGCTAGCTCCCGCGAGAACATAGCACAATGGCATTTCTTCTAAAGACTTTCGAAGAGGGCCTGCAAATGAGCCGAATGATGGTGACACGAGGAGCAGTCGGAACAAGTTTTCCAGACATTTTACACCGCGCCCTGTGCTCCAGCACCGCCTGCCAATGGGGAGGTGACAGCCAGACACGGAGCCCTCCAACTGTGACGGGACCATCACCTGAAACGGTGTTAAACACGCAGACACTTGGGCTCCGTCCCGAACTGAAGGGATCAGAATCAGCATTTTAACGCGATGCCCAAGTGATTCAGGTGCACATTCAAGTTGGAGAAGGAACGGCCAAGGAGAACGTAAGAAATGTTTCTTTACAAGTGCACCTCCTCCACTCATGCACTGTCTTCCACGTCTGGGAAAGAAGACAGGTCAGAGGTTTGAAGGGGACCGAACATTTGCCACTCTAAAGCTGCCTTTGGGGATCTTGATTTTAAACTGGTTATTAAGAAACAAAAGACTCCGAAAGGACCTTTCGTTCTTCCTTTTTTTTTTTTCCTAAGACATTTGGAGGCAAAAACCCACTCCAGCAAGGCGATCTTAGGATTCTGCTTTAGCCAACTAATTTGAATTAAGTGGAATTAAGTATGGTGGATGGGAGGGCACCAAATAGGGGCCTGTTCACTAGACCACGGCCCCACACACCCACCCATTGTTTCCAGATTGTCCAGCAAAATTGTCCTGCCTTGTATGTTCTACGCTTCCTCAATTACCTGTAAATTGCCTACTTCCTTTGAAATCTCAGACCCCAACAAGTCCCTACCCACCCCCACCCTCTTCTTTGTCCAAAATGACATAAATAGTGCCAGTTTGAACTTGGACATCTTTGGAGGATTTTCATCCTTATGTGAATTCCCTGTGCACGTGTATTATAATAAAATTTGATTTTCTCCTGCTGCTCTGTCTCTGTGAATCGAAGAACTTAGAAGGTGGGACGAGAAGTATTCTTACTCTATTTCAGTTCCCACAGAATCTAAAGATGCAATCAGGTCTACAAAGTTTTTAAAATGCTGAAGTCCATCATGGAATATGCCTCAGGAACAAGTACGTTCATTGTAAAGAGCTCACTTCACAGCAGTTGTGGTTTCTGGTCCTTACGCTTCGGGCTAATTGTCATCTGTGACACAGTCACAAGACATTCTATAACAGGCTGGGTTTCACCAAACACCAAAGAATGTCGGATCTCAATATTTTTAGCCGCTGCTGAACCCATGAAGTATAAACAGTGGGAAGGATTTAAATATCTTCAACTTACCAAAGTCTGTGGCAAAACAAATTTCCTTCCATGCCTTGGGCAAAGGAATGGAGTTGGGAGACATGGCTAGTTCTAGTGTTTAGTAAAAAGCAGTCCTGCAGCTGAGGTTTTCTAATGAGCAGCCTTGTACAAAATCACACTACAAAACTCGCAGGAGAAAATGTTCAGGTGTTGTTTTCGATCGGAGAGGAACAGACAAGGAATACGAGGCATTTTACGTAAAAGCATTTCCAGCTATGAAACCAGTGAGGGACTATTGACTTACATTCTTAATTTTCACAAGACTGATGTCATCCCTGTGTCACATTGGCACTGACAAGAACTTCCGGTTAGATAATCCCTTTGCCGACATTGGGGGATAGCCCTGCCCTTTGATCTAAACAGATCTGATCTGGAGAATTGCCCTGCATACACACCCCCAGTGAGGCTGCTCCAAAGAAGATTTCTGAAAGAGAAGACAAGTACACAAAAAAGCAGAATGAGGAAGAGGGAGGGAGAACAAATTCTAGAACACGCATCCTGTGAGTAGGCACTGCCAACGTGCAATGCGTGTAAAGCATTCTACACCCTTCAGAAATTTTACTTACTCTGTAGTCTAGCTAATCATGTTCAAATTTATAGCTGTATGCAACTCTTCATAATGCAGCAGCTAAAGCAAAGGCCAAAGTTCTACTTTGGAGATTCTGAATTCTGTCACTTTTCCTTCTTTACACACACACACACACACACACACACACACACACACTAAAACTTCCCTGTGCTCCGACTTTAACATCATGTCATGTCTCTACCAGCACAGTGACCTCAGTTATCAAGACTGAAAGCAAGCCTCATTCCCACATCAGCTTCCTCCTTGTCACAGGGAGAAGAGACGCTCATGTCACATGGATTGGCAATGCTGGAGGGTACGGAGGCGTGCCAATGTTACCCACCACTTCCCGCATTGCAATGCAACCATAAAATAAGACTCACGTGCATGCGCATGCCCACATAGGTTTCCTATGCTTGCAAAAGGTCTTTATTTTTATTAGACCTTGCATCCAGCACCATGACGCTGCGGGTCTGACAATATTCCAATCTGCTTCATGTGGGAGCTGGCTCCGGGCAAGGCAAGGACGCTGTTGTTGTTCCATCCTGCTATAAAAATCAGCAAAGCTGAGTTCAGCCCTCTTTTCAAAATAGGCAGGTTGATGGTGGCCAAGACCCAGTGCTAAGGACTGTGGGTATTGTGTCTCTTCATAAGAAGTCTGAGGGACATGGGAAGAAAAAATACTTTACGGAATCAGCTCTCTAAAATGAGAGGCCATGCGAGAGAGCGTCAGGCTCACTGACATTGGGCGAGTGTTTTCAAAACCAAGCTCGGTGCCCTGAGCAGGCGGGATACCGGCTCCTACACCAGACTGCCTACCCCCATAAGCTGGGCAGGACTCTGCTGGACTCATCTCATGCTTGGGAATCGGGGGTGGGGACAGTTTCTGTAGAAGCCTCTTGATAGAAGAAAAGATTTCATTTAGAAAGACAGACCCTCTTTTCTTTTCCCATCTGTTTCTTCGCACAGTACAATCTGGGGTCCAATCAGGTCTTAGAACATTCTGAAGGCTACTTTGGCCCTTTCCTTCTATAAATTTGAATATGCAGACAGAAAGGGGGCTTATTTTCTTCCCTCTCACCGTGGAGAAGCGCGGGGCTCAAGAGAAACTCTCCGACTGCCTGCCTCAGTGGGAGGATCGGCTGTCAGCAGACAGGGTGGGAGTGACATTTGAAGGGGGAAAACAAGGACACTCCCAAAGAAAGGGGTGTTCGCTGAATTTGTGCTCAAAAATGGCAAATCTCTGTATCTGCTTAAAGCGGATGAGGCATTAATGCGGCAAAAACCGCGGTGCCTGTTGGACAGAACCTGCCCACGCGGGACGAGGCGGCGGCCTTTCTCGCAGGCTTACTTTGCCTTTTGCAATGGTGAGGTTTGGCTCCTGGAGTTGAAGCTACTGGGGCATGGTCTGAGGTTTCTGTGGACACTCGGTCCCAAACAACTTGAAACTTTTATATGAATCCAAGAAAAAGGAGGGGGAAAGCCAGAGACTTTTTATCTAGCTGCTAAAATAAATAAACGTTCCCTGCTCCTGGCCTCCTTCGCTTCACATGTGCCAACCTCAGTGGGCACCTGGGATGAAGAGGTAATCAAACTGATGGAGTGCTGGCTGCCACACACAGGCGTCACCATGCAGCCTCATCACCACCATCGCGTGTCACCTGGCTGTCTCCACAGGCAGTCATCCCCCCTCCCGCCTCTTCCTCTGCAAAACTCAAAGGTACAAGAAGCAAGGCTCTCACTGCAAACACAGTCCAGTTTCTTCCTTTCAAATATATGCAAAAGACAAATTGAAAATGAACCCGTTTAGGGATGCTGGGATGGCTGAGCATGTTGAGCGCTTGCCTTGCAACTGCAAGGTCTTGGGATCTAATCCCAGCCCACACACACCCATAGGCTGAGCTGCAGCACAGCTGGTAACGCCCGGATGGCGGCGAAGGTTCTCGCCTCCCATGCAGGAGGCCCCCAGTTTGGTTCTTGCCCCACACAGCCCCACACCTACCTGTGTGGAATGAAACCATGTCACAACTAATGACGTGCAACTATAGACACTACTCTGGGCCCTCCCCCCTCCTCTCTCTCTCTCTCTCTCTCTCTCTCTCAAAACAATAAATCTTCTTTAAAAAAATGAAATAGTTTGCAACAAAATGGCTCTTGTGAAGGGATAGCTAAATCTACACAGCGCTTTGTACCACCAGGTAAAGTGCAAGGGGAAATGGATACAGGAGAGAAATAGGGACTTACTTAAATGGATAGGAAAGTTTTGCACCTGAATTCAAGGAAAAGACTTAGATGAAATTAAAAAGTTTTAAAAATCAAAAGGATATGAAAATTTAATACCCATATTACATGACATCAAATATTAAGATAATAAAAGAGCTTAATTAAAATTTTTTAGGGGAAGCCGGGATGGCTCAATGGGTTAAGAGCTCACTTTGCAGCCCCAAAGACCAGGGATTGAATCCCGGGCCCAGCCCATGTGGACCCACAGGCTGAGCTGGGGTGTGCCCCCAGTTCAGTTCTTGCCGGGGCCTGTGTGGGAGGCTCCCAGCCCAGTTCCTGCCCTGTGCAGCCCCGCGCCCACCTGTGGAGTGAAACTATATGGAAAACTAATGCTGTCAACTATGGAGACTGCTCTGGGCCCTCCCCCTTCTCTCTGTCTCTGTCTGTCTCGCTCTCTCTGTCAAAAAGCAATAAAAATAAATCTTTAAAAAAAATTTTTTTTAGGTACAATGTTTTGGGGGGAGGTGGTGGAGGGGGGCAGAGTTTGGCCAACTCCAAAGCTCCAAAATCAAAGACCAGGACCTTTTTGTGGAACAGTAGAGCCCTTGAGCGAGTTTTCATAGAAAATTACTTCTGCCCCCTCTCCATTCAGTTCATGTGACTGTCATCCTCCCCAGTGACGTCAGCCACACCAGAAGGGAGACTTTCCCTGAGGCTGGCCCTGCCTGGCACATGGGCTGGACGTTTGTATTCAAAATGTGTATATGGAAGCTGTACCCCCAGTGTGATGGTGTTTAGAAGTGGGGCCTTTGGGAGGTAATTAGGTTTACGGTAGATTAGGTCATGAAAGGGAGACCCTCGTTAGGGCATTAGTGGTCTTAAGAAGAAGAGGAAGAAAGATAGTCATATTCTCTATCTCCTCTCACACCCCACCCCTTGACCATAAATGCAAGGTCATGTGAGGACACAGCTAGAAGGCAGCTCTATCTACAAGCCAAGAACAAAGCCCTCACCAGAACCCAGCTATACTGCCATCTTGACCTTGAACTTCCAGCCTCCGGAATCATCAGAAATAAATAGCCATGGTTTGAGTCCCCCTCGTCTATGGCACTTGGCTGTGGCAGCCTGAGCTGACTAAGACGCATCTAAATCTGTCCCTGTCCCCACAGCCTGCCAGTTTCTCTGGGTCACCTTCACCTGCTTCCTTCAAAGATCATGGGACTGAGCTTCTGGGGAGGGAAATACAGAAACAAAGCGTGTGTGTATGTGTGTGCACGCGCACATGCACAGCCTGTCTTTCAAAGATCAGCCAGAAACATACAACAGCTAACAGCCATGTTTTCACGAACATCATTCTAGAGAGCGGAGCCCTCTATACCTCTCTTCTGCTGCACTCAGACTCCTCTCGTGTTCTCTCTCTAATATGCGCGCCGTGTCTGGTTCTTATAAATATCCCTTTGAAGAGGGTGAAAAGGTCACGCTGATTCACATGGGCAAAAACAACAGGGCACTTGGCGGAGCTTGTCTTCATCAATGATCGAAACCTCCTAAGAACAACAAGCCTCTTTGATTTTAAAGTGAAATGTTTTTGAGACAAGGGGACACGAAAAATACACAGTCTCGTACACCCAGACACACTGAACTCTTGCACCTGACAACGCAGTGATGTTTTGCTGAAGGTAGCGTGGAGAGAGCCGGCAGGGCATAGGACAGAAGGGCAGAGCCCAAGCTGAGAGGCACTGTCCACACTCTGTCTCCTGCTGCGTGTCCCTAAATAGGGCCCACTTCCACACAACCTGGAGGTTTTAGCTCTCGACTACACAGGGGATGAGCCTGGGTTTTTCCAAGCTGTCCTATGTTCAAAAGCATCATGAAGGATGTTACTACAACTCAACCAACAGCTATCATCTTCGGCACACACTGCAGAATGTGGAAATGGAAGGAAAAGGAGGAGGTCCACAATAGGAGGATTAGAGAAGAGAATTCTAGAGATGCGTGGAGTGCTGAGCAATGGGGGGTGGGCATAGGGAAATGTTAAAAAGAAGGCTTGTTGACCAGTTGGAGAGGCTGGCAGAAGATTAAAAATAACCCTAAGTAGACTGACTCATTACAAGTTTCAGGAATGGACACAGGACGGGGGCGGGAAGGAGATGTAATTCCACAGACAAGTGGACATTTGCTGCATGCCCCTTAACCATCTTATTCCCAGGACATGAGGTCCCAAAGACAACGTTCCCTGGTCCAGACAGTCCTGAAGAGTGTCCCATCGGGATGTGACTCAGGTCAGGTCTCCTGGGGATTGCTCGTGCCTAATGTGACAGAAGTGAAAAGCAGGGCAAGGAACTCTTGGGTGGGGACTGTCCCCTATTTGCTCTGTACCTACAGTACCGTGTCTAGCCCTTCACAGGCCTAGGGCTAGCTCTTCGTCGCTGTCATTTCCTCTTTTCTGTGGCTTATCCCCGGCATCACGGGTGGTCTCCAAATTCCACCCAACTGGCTGCCTTACTCCCTCTAGCTGCTGCCTCGACTCAAGAACCCCGCACCCCCCAACCTCTATGTTCTGCCTTTTTAACCTTAGTCTGAGAGAGTGGCCTTGTCTCTGCCTCCAAGATAACCAGGAAGAGCATTCAAGGAATTCACTCTTACAGCCCCTCGTGTTTGAAGGGAGTTTTTCTCAGCTACTCACCCCCACTGACTCCACCCACTGATTCATGGCTAGCCTGATGCCAGCCCCATTCCCAGACTCATCTCTTTGCCTCCCAAGATGACTGGGTGGTGGTCATCTGTCCCCCAGATACTTCCTGGCTTACCGATCTTCATTGCCCAACTCTGATGGATGCTTAAGGCATTCCTAACCGGCAGGTCAGCTAAACATTGCATTAACCTTAGATGTGAACACTGACGGATATAATCATACTTGATAGCTCTGGGCACAATATCATCTTTGGTCCATAGGGGCCTTTCTCTTGTCTGTCTCTCTGGCTTTTTGTCTTATTTATCCCCTTTGTCCCCATTTATTACTCCATCAACTCTTCCCCACAGGCAATTATTCTAATGTGTTTAACATCCCTCTCTTGTCTTGCACAGCATTTACTGCTCTTTGGCGTGCATGTATTTGTAATTTTCAGAAACAGTTTGTTTGCACATTTTGTTCTTTTCCTTACTTTTTTCAATGAGCATTGTTTTTAAGACAATTCATGATGCTAATGTACATTTAACCACCTGCTTCTAATGACTGCATATGACATATTAATACATCTACTGGTAATTCTTCTAGTGATAGACAAATATCTCTCTTGGTCAACACAACACTACGGCAACATATTAATATGAACACTCTTATATATTTCCCTGTCCAGAACAGTACAAAAACTTTTGGGGGATATATACCTAATAATGGAATACCTGGGTTAGAGTTTAAGCAGATAAGTAATTTTCCTAAGCACTGCAAAGTTTCTCATGAAAACAGTTACCATTGGTCTAGACTCAGCCAGCAGTACATGACGGATGCTAGATAACCCAAATCCCATTCTCCACCATCAGTTTTCTAATGTTTTTCCACTCTAAATTGATGTAAAGCAAATCTCATGGTTCTTATTTGCATTTCTCTGGTTATTAGTATACACGAGCATTTCTTATATGTTTATTGCCATGGAGGTTTTCTCCTTCACTGTTCGTTTTCTATTGGAGTTGATCTGCAGGTCTTCTTTGCATAGTCTACACATAAATCCTTTGTCGGTTTTAGACATTGCAAACATCTTCTCCCACTTGAACAGCCAGGGTTTGTCTTTGAACTTCCTTTTGTGACCTACTTGGTCGATAAATCTGTTTGTGAAGACTATTTGTAGTATGATGACTTTGTTGTATGCTTTAATATCTGAGATTAGTCCCACTTTTTAATTTTCTGTGTCATTTTAATATCCACTTAGCTATTAGTAAATCTTTATTCTTTCGTAAATTTATTGAGTTCATGAGGAAAAATTTCAACTGGGATTCGATTAAAAGTACGCTGAGATTATATATTAATTGGGGACAATTGCAATCTTCATACTATTACATTGTTCATCTGGCAAACATGATACTTATTGATATCATTTTCTATGTCTTTTATTAGAGTTTTAAGCTTTCCCCATAGAGGTCTGATGTAATCTTGGTTCAATTAATTCCTAAGTATTAGGTTGGTTTTGTTACTATTGGAATGTCATCTGATTGTTTATTGTATTTTCTGGGGGAGCTAAATGTGAAAACACCAGTATAGCACAGTGGGAACTGAAACTGTAACGTTGTCTCACGTAATTATCCCTTCTTATTAAGAAAGGAAGGAGGCCTTCCCCAGCTGGGTCTCGGCAAGAAGAATGCCCCATCTGGAAACTCCTCCTCTCACATTTCTCTCTTTCTCCATCCCCCTTTCTTTTCCACAGTCCTCGTGTTCAAGTCTCTCAGCATGGAGCCTCTACTCCTTTTCTCCACAAATCCCGCTGCTTTTAACTAGAAGGGTTCTACTGCTTTGATGTCTCCTTGTTTCTTGCAAATGCACAGCAGCAGCCAAAAAGAGTGGAGGTTAGGGGCATGAGTGGGACAAGGGATAAACTCCGGTTCTGAACAAAATTGGGGTTCCAGTTCTGGTTTTACATATTTATCTCCACCAAGGAACTCTCTGGCAAACCTTCCCACTGGACTCCCTAGGAATTGCCAAGAACACCTTCCTGAGTCAAACATTCATTTTCCTTGGAAACATCAAATGTTATTTTCTATGAAGAAAGGACATTCCTGCGGTCAACATCACGTTGGCCTTATTGCTTTCAATATTAAACTCTGGCTTGGCGGTGGGATGGAGCCTTTGACTCTCCCCTGGGCCTCCATGACTTGTGACAGTTATCACAGAAGCTCTCTTCCACCATCCTCAGTGGATGGCACCAGCTCTGACGGACTTTTCTGGTTAGTTTTGTT
Organism: Craseonycteris thonglongyai; assembly: GCA_004027555.1. Taxonomy (NCBI): domain Eukaryota; kingdom Metazoa; phylum Chordata; class Mammalia; order Chiroptera; family Craseonycteridae; genus Craseonycteris; species Craseonycteris thonglongyai. Next base: position 106,063 of record PVKE010000844.1, read on the forward strand.
TTGATGCCCAAGATAGGTGGGCTGAGTGTTAAAGAGCAGGGATCTGTAACCTTCCAGAAGCTCGCCTGACACTAGTAGCACTGTGCAAACTATGGCGTCCAAAATGTCCTTTCTCTCTGTTACTCTAAGATCAACCTACAGGCTCCAAGGAGTCAGTGGTGAGAATACAAAGCACTCCAGGGCCAAGACATCACAATTAGGTTCAGTTTTAAAGGCATTTGATTGTTAACAATTTTAGCAGATTCCTAGGTATTGGCATGTACTCTGGGCTCCCACTCTAAACCCGGAGAACATTTCACTTGCAGAAGACATTAGCCCTGTTCCTTCATGCAGCTGGTTCGGGCTCCTGTGACTTCGATCAGACGCTGCTCCTTGTCCACTCCTTTAACCAGGGACTCCCAACCTTCCACATTCAAAGCCGCCTCTGGCCGGAGCACCCCCGAATTTGTGACACGATTTCACATTGTCAAGTTGACAGTTAAATTTGGCTATTTCCTAACTCCTCCAAGGCCCTCCCTGTTCTCACAGCAGAATTTACCACTTCCTCTCCTCCACTGCTGCAGGCGACTCCCAGGCAAACACACCCATCATACCCAACTAGGCAAAAAAAAAATCCAATTCTCTTCTCCTTCCTCTCTTACACTGAACTGTGGCTAAAAACAGCGCTCCCCGTTAGTGATACTCATTTGGTACTTAATTATCCTCAGCCTCGAGTCTTCCCTTAAATCTGCTCACACTTCACCTCGTGCTGAAGCTACAGAACCCGACCTTGTGCTCCACAGGATTACTACCTGGGAGGCTTTTCCTGGTCTCCCCTACACCAGATCCAGCAGTAGCAGACCTCAATACATATTGAACTAACCGATACGCCTTCTAAACCTTCCCTGTAGATTCAGCTCCCACCTGGCTTCTTGAGAGAGCTGTGTCATTAATCGGCTGGGAGGAACCAGAGACAGGGGGAGCGTGTTACACCCATATGCTAAGTCAGTGGGTCTGAACATTTCTTGTACCCCCTGGGTTTTGCCTTTTCTCTTTGAAGGGGGAATTCCTGTTTCCCATTTTCTGTCATGTAGGAATTTACTCACATCCAAGGGCAAGGGGGAGGCACGCTCTAGCTTCCGTAGCATGTGCCCAGGGAGCCGATACTATAGCCCCGAGGATTTTTTAATGCCCCCTGATGAACATACCCTTCCACATTCTCAACAGAGAGGTGCATTGTTATGTGTTCAGCAGCCTACAAGCCAGAGGCCCTGCCGGGCAGGCTGGAGAAAATGCAGCCAATTAATTGGTAGAGTTGAATTGTTAACATTCTCTCAATGTTCCCCAGCGCAGGGCTCTTGACTGGGCAGCTTGAGGAAATAACTGGGGGTGGAGAACGGGGTTGGAGGGTGGAGTGGAAGAGAAAAACCTCTCATTAAATCCCCAATCAAGCCACGTCAGCACTTTTCTTCCCCCACAAGGCATATGCTTAGAGCCCAGAATGCTACACTTGTTGAAAACAATTATCATAACACATCTCTGTCTTCCCTAAAAACTGAAATTCTTTGCTTTCCTTGGGAACTTTTTGTGTGGGGTGTGTATGTGTTGGAAAGCTTAGATGCCGGATCCTCAAGAGAGCATATGTTTGTATTATACTTTAGTATCTCTGATAATATGCATTTCTGTACATGAGCACACATACGAGTATGTACCTATAGCATGACACAAAAATCTCTTTCTCTCTCTCTTTCTCTTTCTATGGGTATGTTGGGATGAAAAAGAATTGGCTGTTTCTCAAAGGTGGGCCTTCGGTTCGTGTCCAGCAAACCTCTTCTATAGAGACGGCGGTGAGCACAGATGCCTACTAGACTGTACGTTCAGTGCTTTTCTCTGACATTGAGCTCCGTCCTCTGGCCTTGGCTGCAGGGAGCTCCTGTAGCTCCAGTTACTCAGTGTGGTACTTCACCGCCAGCCAAGTTGACTGGGACCAGAGTAGACACCAGAGCCACTCCAGACCAGCGAGAATCCCAATTCCCAGGGCTTTGTGATAGGAAGTAAGGGGTGGATGCCAGGGTGTGGCTTTGTTTTCTGCCATGGGAACTGAGGTGACAATGAAGTCATCCTGCTGAAAAGAAGGAAGGAAAGTACAAGTGTACAAAAAAAAAAAATGAATGAGAGGACAAAATGGAAGGAGCTTGCTTCCTGAGTGCCCAATAGCCCAATAAATATGGCTGACCTATCCATGTGACTTCTGCATTCATGGGGTGAGGGGTCTCCCCCTGACGTTCAGGGCTGGGGACGAAAGGTCAGGAAAGGAAGCCCCATTGAGGATTCTAAAAAAGGAATCTTCTTGGGAGGAACAGTCCTAAAACTCCTATATTATGTCTACCTCCTCCAGCACTGAACTCCTGGCAACAAAGCACATCATCAAAACACCTCTTATTCAAGATAAAAGTCTCCCTGTAGTGTTGTCATGGTAAAAGTTGACCCATATGCAAATAGCTACTCAGAAATTCCATGTCACCAGCATTATGGACACACTCAATAGTTTGGTGGTTACCTGGAGAGGGGGGAGAAGAGGGGAGGGAGAGTTGTGGGGGGAGGGGGGAGTGGGCACCGGATATATGGTGGTGAAGGGGGAGCTGCTTCTGGGAGGTGGGCACATAATGCGATGCATGGGTGATGTGATGTGGACTTGTGCCTCTGGAAACTACCTAATTGTTACCAACTAATCTCACCCCATTAAATTTAACAATAAAATATAATAATAATAAAAAATAATAAAAAAAAGAAATTCCATGTGCTATATACTGATCTGCCCATGTTACTGAGAACCCTACAAAAAAAATAAGAAGCCCAGGAAGAAAGGCTAATGCTGTGATCATACTCAAGATATTCCTAAATATTGATATTTACATGGGTGAGTAATTTGAGTGGCGTGGAAAGGACCCCAACCCCAAATATTCTCAACCCTTTCTAGCTGCTATGTTGTGGTACATTCCATTACTATAATCATCCCTCTATATGACTACAAATTCTGTTCCCGGAAATTTCCTCTTAAGATGTGAATATCACATGAAAGATTTTATACACTTAACCAGTAATACAGCAGCATGAATTTACTCATTCAATGAGATAGCTGATATTTTAAAAACGTGAGGATCTGAGCTATCAGATGGTAATCTCTAATGCACGAGAAAGCAGATTCCCCTCATGTTAGAGAGAACTACTGAATCTCCCCTATACGTCGGAGAGTCTATTATAATAAACACAGCGCTATTCCTTCCTCAAGAAGCTCTCAGGTAAGTGGGTAAGCAGGCAGACACGTAACAAGTACAGTAGACTCTCAGTTACCCGGCACCCATGGGGACTGGGAGATGCCGATAAATGTAATAGACTCTTCATTAACCAGAACTCAAGCAACTGGCACTCTCAAGCAACCAGTTGCTTGAGTTTCAATTAATGGAGAGTCTACTGCATAAAACATGACAATATATGCAATCATTGAAGTGTATACTGAGACAGTAGTTGCCCCTGGGATGGGATCAGTGGGGGTAGGATGGAGATGTGGACTATACAAGTCGTAGCTTAGGCTGAGTTCTGAATACAGGTAGAAGTCCATCGGCATAAGTCCCTTCCAGGAAGAGACAGAGACATCTGCTTTCATGTGTCAGACTAAGAGGACTAAAGCGTGTAATGTGATGTGACTTCCATCACACAGATGTGGGGAGGGGCTGGAAGAAGTAGATGAGATTAAGATTATTGCTCCATCATAAAGGTCCACTATATCGCAAGGAATGTGGACATTTTTTTTAATCCTTACACCCCTGGAATCTTTGCTAATTCTAACAGGCTCCCTGCCAACCAAATATGCAGAACGAACAGGAACCATAAAGAAAGGTGTTTCTAAATTCTCACAAGGAGTGTCAGTAGAGGCCTGCCCAAGGGAAACTGTGGTTTTTTCTCTCAGCTTTTCTGAGTCCTCGGCCCCCAGCTCTCAGGTCACAAATTCTTCCTCATGAGTTTTCCTTCCTGTTTTCTCTTGTTTAGGTTATTTATAGGGACTATCACAAATATGCATGGCTTCTTATTTACAGCACTTGGAGCTCCATTTCCAAAATGGACTGACATTTATGCCATATTATGGTTAATGTAAGGATTTCTCTGCAATAAAGCTTAACTCAGTAACTACTAAGGCATGCTGAGGTGCACGCATGCGTGATGCTATCTATGGCTAGGTCTCAAAACAGCAAAATTCATGTTAAAGTGAATAGCTCCCCACTTTTGTTCGTGATAAAAAAGGATCCTTTAGGGCCATTCAAAATCAATCTCTGCAATACATTTTGGAGAAAGGAAAAAGTGATTATTTTTAAAAACAAAGGACACTGTGAACAATGCTAACGTACAACATATGGGAAGAAGATATTTGCAGTGTCAAAACTGACAAGGGACTACAATCTAGAACATATAAGGAACTCCTGCAGTCATTCTGTAGCAAATCCGGTAGTCCTCAGTCAATTTAAAAACATATACAGTCATGCCTTGGAATTCAAACTTAATCTACCCCAGAACCCTGTTTGAGTTCCTAAACGTTGGAGTTCCAAGACAAGTGGGCATTCGATAAAGCTACGGGCCCTACAATCAACATGTCCCAAGCAAACGTGTTGGTGTTTGGATTCCAAAGCAATGATTGGGTTCCGAGGCAAAATTTGATGTTTTCATTCAGATTCCAAGTTGTTCAGGTTTTGGGGCGTTTGGATTCCAGGGTATCACTGTATGTGCTATGATCCATCAATCCTGCCCCTAAGAATGCCATGAACTCTTAGGGAGTCTCCCATCAGTCAACAGGGGGCATGTTTGAGGCTGTTTGTCGCAATGTTTATGGTAATGGGGAGTCAGAGGCCATCCAGGTATTCATCACTGAGGGAACAGATAAGTAAACCAGGCCGGTTACACACACAGAACACAAACACCTATTAACATACAGAATGAGAAAAAAGCAGCAGAAGGAGCTTTCTCATATACCATTACGTAGACTTAAGACACACGTGAGCGACACAGAAATACGTGTTTTACAAGAATACAGGCAAATAAAATAAGACACACAAACACGTTAAATGGCGTGCGCCTGCAGAGGACAGAACTGGGGGTGGGGATGGGGAAAAGAAAAACATTCCATCCATCAGAAGAGCCTTGAAGAGGTCACAGCATGTCGTGTGCCATGACCTGCCCTCCTGAGCCTGAGGTGCAAAAGCAAACAAAAAAAAAAAAACAGGGGAAGCCCTGGGGGCATCAGGTCCTGAGGGCTCCTTCCCAAATCCCCGGAGGCAGACAGCACCACGTCCTGTCTTTGGGTCACATCAACTATTTGCACAACAGCTATTTGACTGATGGATGTATACACACATGGGTGAATAGAGGGGAAAAGTCATCAAACAGAGGGTCCCAGCGGCCATGGGCCCACTCTCTCTCTGTAATGAAACTATTGCGGATGCTCTCCTCCATGCCGGGCACCATTCTAGACTCTGAGCAGGAAATGAGTGACAAGGAACACAGTTCCTGCCTTCACAGAGCTCTGCTAAGTGGACAAGTGCACGCATCAAGTAGCAATTGTGACAATGTTGGCAGCTATGATACAGATAAGGCTAGAGGGCCCTGGGGACTGAAGAGGGGCTCCTCACCCAATTGTAGGAGATGGTGCCTGTGCTGAGTCCCAAAAGATAAGTAAAAGTTATACAAGCAAGAGGAGGGAGGGAGGGTGCATACGAGGCAGGGGAAATCACATACACAATGGGGCCCGTGGTCAAAACTTTGCTATAATAACTCTGGTATCTCCTTCAAAGGGCCTGTCTTCCTAGCCTTAAGATGTCACATAGCAATTACTTTAACAGGTGAAGCTATATGTCATTTATTAGTGTTCTCAAGGCATCTTTATCAAACAAAGAACTGATCCCTACGTAAGGAGTGCAGGGCAAGAAATCCTTCTGTTCTCTTTCTAGAGCAAGTGAGTACGTACCTCCAAGTCTACATGTCCTAGAGCGGTCCAACAGGAGTTGAGCACTTATCACTGTCCCGTGACCTCATTGCAATTCGACTAAAAGAAATGCAGTATTCTGAAATAGATTGGCTTTTAACCTGCCAAGCTAGTTCACCTTCCTATAGTTTTCCTTTCATCATAATTCTTCATTTATAGACCAGCAAGGACACACAGCTGATACACTTGACAAGTCTTCCTCGGAAAGTGTGACCATGTGTAGGCAGGGCTTTGGGTTTGAACTGGCTTGACCAGTGGAATCTAACAGTCATATAAACGCCAGCACTAGAAACATATTCCAGGGGCTCTCAAAGGTCAACACGCATCAGCCTTTCCTGGGGGGCTTGTTAAAATAACGCCAGTGGCTGGGCATGCCCAGTGGGTCTGATTCAGAAAGTCTCCATTGGGGTTGAAGAACTGCATGCCTAACAAGTTCTCAGACAATACTGATGCTGCCAGTGCGGGGACTGTGCTTTGAGAACCACCCAACTACTCTAATTTCACTGATGAAGAAACGGGAACTCAGAGAATGTAAGTGTAAAGGAAGCCTGCACGTCTCCTATGTGTCTTCTTGACTCGCACACCACTACCACACTCACAGCACTTTTGACACCCGATGTGTGTGGGGGCGGAGAGGTTCCCATGCCAAGCCGTTCCACAGCACCAGTTGGGCATCCTACAATGTAACTTAATTCTTACACTACCTGGAGATAGTGTCAGATCCTACAGATTAAGGCCTCAGTCCCATAAGACTGCTCCCCTCCCGCCCACTTCAAATGCCAATCACCTGTGCTTCTAACCAATCAGCTATAAACTAGAGGTTCCCACTACCCCCTCCTCAGATTCCATTATTAACAGTTTGTTCAAACAGACTCAGGCAAACAGGTTAGTTACTGTTTGCCAGGTTTTTATAAGAGGATACAATACAGGATATAGGTGAACATCCACACGGAAGAGATGCCTAGAGCAAGGCATACGGGAAGGGGTGGGGAGCTTCGTGCTCTATCCACACACGTTTTCCCAGCACCTCCACGTGTTCACCAGGTGGAACCTCTCTGAATCCTGGTACTTTCGGGATTTTTATGGAATCTTCTTCACTTAGGCATGATCGATCTTTAACTCCATTTCCAGTCCCTCTCTCTCCTCTCTGGAGAATGAGGAGGTGGGGCTGAACATTCCAAGCTTGTAATCATGAAATTGGTCTTGTTCTCAAGACCAGCCACCATCAAGAAGCCCACTAAGAGTCCTCTCATTGGAACAAAAGAAATTGCCCTCACACAGGAAATTCCAAGGGATATAGGAGCTCCGTGACAGGGACCAAAGTCAAAGACCAAATATTAGAACAAAAGATGCTCTTTATCACTTAGGAAATTACAAGGGTCCTAGGAGTTCTGTGCCAGAAATCAGGGGCAAAGATGGATGCATGAGGGCTGTCCGGAAAGTATCCAGCCATGTAACCATTTTTCTTATATTGACAATGGCTGGATTATTTTTGGACAGCTCTCATATATATATATATATATATATATTTTTTTTTTTTTTTTTTTCTGTCACCTCACAGCAATTGACTTACATAAGATCATACAAATTCTTGGCGACTCAACCCAAGTCTTTGGGGAGCATAGTGCATAGAAAATAAAGAGCAACAAAGATTTTTTATTTTTAAAGACTTATTTTTATTGTTTTTTGACAGAGACAGACAGACAGACAGAGACAGAGAGAAGGGGGAGGGCCCAGAGCAGTCTCCTTAGTTGACAGCATTAGTTTTCCATATAGTTTCACTCCACAGGTGGGTGCAGGGTGGCTCAGGGCAGGATCTGGACTGGGAGCCTCCCATATAGGCCCCAGCAAGAACTGAACTAGGAGCACACCCCAGTTCAGCATATGGGTCCACCTGGGTCAGGATCGGGATTTGATCCTCAGGCTCCGGGCTGCAAAGCGAGCACTTAACCCACTGAGCCATCCCAGCTTCCCCAACAAAGGTTTTGAACCAAAGCCCTTGTGATTAATTATGGCCTCATAGGGACATATGAAACATTTTCTCTGGTTCTTATAACCAACTCTCTTCATTCTCCATTCACTGAAGCCTGAGAGTGCCACCAGATATTGGGGGTGAGGAGGGGAAGGGATGGTACATCAGCAGCCAAAGAGGTGGAGCCATGTCCTGACCATCAACAGAGTCCTAGAGGTACTTTCAAGTCAGGGTAGGTAGTACTTAGCGCTATGTCTCCAAGCACCCTGCATGGCGCTCAAGGAGTATGTCAAAACGATGGCAACTAGTGAAGCCTCTGCCACAGCCTCCCTAACCCATGCTCCATGACACTTGAAAAAGGCAAAAATGTGTCCTGCAGATCAACTCAGAAGAGCCTGCTCCACCTGTCAGCCCTCAGTACCTACACGAGAATAGCTGCATTCTCACAATTCCATTGAAACCCTGGCTGGCACAAAGGAGCTGTGGCGTGCCCCCCTCCCCCATTGTCAGCCGGCCATTGTGCAGGCTCTATGATGGCAGAATGATGGCCCCAGCAGTTGTGGGACTGGCAATGCTTCACAAAAATGGGGGAAGGGAGGACAAGGGACACAAAAGCAAAGCAGGCCTGTTTACCAGGAAAGGCTTAATGGGTTTACAGAGAAAGAACAGGAAATCTGGGCTTCTACTCATTTGTCTGTATGAAGTGAAGATGGAGAGAGAGTCTGGCTTGTCACCTTGTTTTGTTGTCCACACAATCCCCAGCCCCCTTTTTATAAGGAATTTGATGGGAGAGGACAAATAAGTCGTCAGCTAGGGGCGTTGCCATCAACAATGTCAGTTATTGAGTTGGAGGTACATTGTTTAGAAATTAAGAGGTCAGAGGTCAAGTCTCTCCAACTGTTTACCTAGGGCCCAAAATACTCTGAACGTCTACAATTATTAATTGCGATTTCATTTTAAAATGACCTCATCATGATCACACTACAACATGAACATGCCCTGCTTGGCAAGAAACAGGATTTTGAATTCCACCAAAATATGATAGTTCTGTTCCATGAGGCAGTGTGTTCGTTGAGAAGTTACGAGAAAATCAGCCCATAGCTGCTAAACAACCGGTGTTACTTTCTACATTTTTAATGTTTTTTTGTTTTTTTTTAATTTTTTTAAATAAATACAATATTATATTAGTATCAAGTATACAACATAGTGATTAGACATTTGTATAATTTACAAGGTGATCATCCCAATAAATCTAATACCCCTCTAACAGTGGACTTAGTTATTATAATATTATTGACCATAATCTTTATGCCAGGCTTGGGAAAACTTTTCAGGTCAAGTCTACTAGCTATTTATTTTATTATTCACACAGTTACCCCCAAATTGCTTGGTGGTCTAACAGTGGACCGCGATTGCCATCTTGCCCAGCCCTGCATTACACTTTACTTAACATCCCCATGGACTACCTTGTAACAACCAATTTGTACTGCTTCATCCTTTCCCCCTTTTTCTCCTTCCCCCAAGCCCTCTCCCATTTGGCAACCATCAAAATGTTGTCTGTATCTTTGAGTTTGTTTCTGTTTTGTTTGTTTACCTTGATTTTTCAATTCCACATACAAATAAAATTATATGGTATTTGTCTTTCTGTCTGAGTTACTCCACTCAACATAATACCCTCTAGATCCATCCATGTTATTGCAGATGGTAAGATTTCACTTCTTTGTATGACTGAGTAATATTCCAATGTATGTACATACCGCCTCTTCTTTATCCATTTATCCATCAATGGAACTCACTCAGGTTATGCTCATATCTTGGCAATTGTAAAAAAATGCTATAATGAACATACAAACGTCCATGGTCTGACAGTTAAATTCGCAAACTTACCACCAAGCGCTTACACTAGCAGCCCTATACAAACAACTCGGTATGGTTTCATCACCTTGGTATACCAGTGTCTCACAGCTGTGTTTGTGCCAACATGTGGTGGTGTCTTGCTGAGTGGCGTCCATTATTGTTTTTGTGTGTTTTTATGTGCAAATGCCAGAGCTTGAATTAGAACAAGAAACAAATACTAAATTTCTTGTTGAACCTGGCAAGAGAGGAAGTGAAATCAGGAACATGTTAGTTCATTGATGGGATAATGCCATGAAGGAAACAGCAGTGTACAAATACATTAAAAGTTTTTGTGACGGGAGAGAAAGCGTCACTGATGAAGAAAGGTCAGTGTGGCCAGTCACGAGCAGAACTGATGAAAACATTGCAAAAATTCATTGAATTAAGCATCAAAATCAGTGGCTGACAATGAGAAGCATAGCAGATCAAGTAAACATCAATAGACAAACAGAAAAATCTTAACTGAAAATCTTGGCATGAAAAGGGTATGTGCAAAATTGGTCCCAAAGGAGCTCACCCATATACAAAAGCAAGGGAGAGCTGAAGTTTGCCAAGACCTTTTGGAGAGACAAGACGATATTTTGGGCCATGTTGTCACTAGTGGTGAAACATGGATGTACCAATACAATCCTGAAACAAAGTGTCCAAGTGCACAATGGAAGTCAGCCAATTCTCCAAGACCAAAAAAGTTCTGTCAGTCCCCAGGCTGGGGAGTATAGTGGAGAGCTTGGTGTGTAGCTGGAATCCCTCCCTCCTCAAGGGGGACTTTAGCACCCAAGATGTTCCTCCTAATTTCTAACCACCACACATGGGTGTGGGATCAGCCTCTTCCCTATCTCTGCATTCCCTATCTCTGCCCCTCTTCCCAGTCTCGATGTGGCTTCTTCTGTGTGTCCTTAGTTGTAGGACCTCTGTTCATCTAGATTTCAGGTGATTCTCAATGATGGTTGTTCTTTAGTTTAGTTGTACTTTTGATGTGGTCATGAGAGGAGGCAAGCAGTGTTTACTTACTGTACCATCTTATCTGAAAAAATCTCCACAACTGGGGTTATTATACTTGGAAGCTACAAGTTCTTAGTTTACTTCAGATTCTTTCAAAGCTACATAGACACATAATCTTTCTCCAGAGACTTTTATCATGATGTGAATTAAGATGACAGTTTAGTCAGGGGTGGTGAACCCTTTGGCGATTGAGTGCCAACGTTTATGAAATAAGAGTATACTCGCTCGACTCGCATGTCAACCCATTGAGTGAGATAGAGGTATCAATTATTTTTATGTCTGTAAGAGCATAAACAATAATTTTTTAAATGGTATTCACAGCTCCACGTGCCACTTTGGGCACACGTGCCATAGGTTCGCCACCCCCGGTTTAGGTATTTCATTTCAATAAGTCCTCATTTTAGTTGACTAGAGGATAGTTGAGCAAGCCGTGTAACAATAAAGATTTCATTTCCTCATATGGCAGGTATCTTGTGAAATACTCCTAGACTATTATTTAAATCAACTATCAACCTAATGTTAGAGTTGATTGTTTATGGTAATTAATGTGATGTGAACACTAGCATGAGTGACAGCTCACCTGACTTCCTATGATCACTGCTGATGAAATGGCTGAAAGAATTAGGACCAATCTGCTAACCTCACAAAAGTATTCGTTAGAGAAAGGTGGCAGAAGCCAGGGCTTCTGAGGTTGGGGCCACCCGGGTTAATTCTCATTTCTTGGCCTTTATTTCTGATCGTAACAGCCTCCTTCCTAACAGCAGCACACATCACCCTGATGCATTGCCTCTAGCTGTGCTATAGAGTTAGTACCTCCCTCCAAAATTCAGTCCACGCTTGTGGTTTGCCTCCTCTGCCATGCTCCCACCCACAACAACATGCACACTGGCTGACCTCCGGTGTGGTTTGGGGTTTCCAAGGGTCATCACCTAACCACCCAAGACTTGGGTAGAAATACCCCCATAAAACTCTTTATACATTTCTTTTTAAATTGTGGGAATGGCTGGTTTACTCCTGAAGAATGTTTGGAGATTTTCAGAGCTGTGCAAGGATCCATAATTATCAACAATTGCTAAGGCAGCTTAACCCTTCTGGAAAATATTATGCATACAAATGGGGTTATTTTGAACCAGTTCACACTATTAAACTTGAGTGTGGTATGGAGTTTATCCCAAGGCAATGCACAGTAACAGCACAGTAGCAAACACCTTCGTTATATGTCTTCCTGTTTGGTTGGTTCGTTTTATATTTTTGCATGTTTAAATAGGCAATGGGAGTGCTAATTAAAATGCAATCATGCAGATAAATTATACCATGCTTCTAAAAGGTAAAATGAAAACTCTTTGATTTCAAAATCTTTGTGATATTCAAGGCAAAAGCACAGTGTGATATTGAACACAAAGAAAACCTTTCATGATTATGGCATGCTTAAGACCAAAACTCATTTCTGTTTTTTGATATATAGAATATGTAACAAATTAATTATGAGTCATTTCTTACATGAGTAAAGACTCAGGGTTTACAGTGCAAATGTTCAAGTTGTAGGTGACTGAATAATTTGTACTGTCGCAGTTCTGCCTGTAAACTGGGAAATATCATGTATATATCCACGGCTCTTTCAAGCTAAGTACAAGAGGAACCCCAGAACAAATGCTCAAGTCCCCAACCCAGTGGATTCTCCACTCTGCCTATTGCAATTCAGCTCTCAAGTGAACCTCCCTGCCAACAACCAAGGTAAAAACAGGTATGCTCATCTCTCCAAGACGCAGTTTCTGCCCCTGGGCCTCAGTAAGGCATTGCTGGCTGCTTTTGAGCATATAGACATGTTTGGGAATTTGATGAAACTCATTGACACTATTCCCCACACACAGCAGATGTGCACATCACCACAAATGTGTGCACATCACAAAAGTGAGCACATGCACCCACTGACCCTCAGTCTACTGCATGTCCACAGGTCTCCAGGTACCTGAAGCAATGAGACTGCACATGTCTTCATCTAAGCCTTTGTTCTGGGCTCTGACCTGCTGCTTTTACTTATACTGTCCACTAAAAACTTAATCTGTGCCCCACTAAATCATGTAAAAATTCATCTTTGCTTCAGCACCAGGGTATTCTGCTGTGTACACCATTTACAAGCCAGGAAGTACCTAGAAACCATTTGAGTAATACAACTAGTTTGGCATAATCCAAAGCATTACACAGTCTAGGAGTTCTTATTTGCCCTTTCTCCTTTGAGAAGACTGGAAAGTACTTTATCCTGCGACTTCCTTTCAAGGTCAAGGTCACAGTTTATCGCACGGATTCCCACCACTGTAACAATTTCAATGCCAGGCTGTGACATGCTCTTAGCCCACTTTGGAGCCTAGAGGAGGACCCCTGTTGGGTGCTTGGTTCTCACCTTTCAACTTTTGATCCACATCCCTCCAGAGGTTCTAAAGTATCACTCTGACCAGTCCTCTCCCCTCTGGGTCTGTTCCGAAACAGCATTTTACAGAACATATGTCAGAAAACAATGCGTTCCATGGCCAAGTGAATCTGGGAAATCTGCACTTTGGAGACTCCCAAAGCCTTTTTATCACATGAAAGGCATGAGACATTCTTCATAAAGAAAGCAATTCAATTTTGTTTTTTTCAATGTCTCAAAAATGTAGGGATGGTAGGATAATTTTTTCCTATGACATCCTTAGAGCACACTTGGAGAAACTCAAAGATCTGTTTTCCACCATGTCTTCAGTCAACGGACTCGCAGTGAGATTAACCTAGGGTCTTTGTGTATCAGGTTCATTGGTCATTCCTTTCATTGAAATACCATTTTGTACCAAAACCTTTTAGGTCTTTCTCAACTTTCTTTGCTCACTGGTGTTGTCAAACCACCTGGGCCCGTTCTTCTCTATAAGCTATTCATATTCACCCTCCCTTTTGGAACGCACAATGTATATTCGCATATAAAAAGACAGTCATCATCCTGTCCAGGAAATAACTCCCATTTTCTCCTTTTCAAATGTGTTTAAACAGAGCCTTAGCAATTTGGAGTGGAGATGAGGTGCTTATAGAGCCCCCAATCATTCTTCTAACTTTATAATTATGAAACCAGACCTGAGAGGTTAAGTGACTTGACAGGAATAAGACCAGAGCCCAGATTTTCTAATTCCCGGTCCAGCGGCCCTAGAAGTTGGCTCAAGCTTCCCAGAGGCCCATGGGATTGACTCACACCAGAGAGTAAATGTACTAATTGGCAATGAAGAGTGATGTGTCCAGAACAAGACCAGTTAAGTTGAGAGAGATCCACCCCAAAATTAAATTATAATTGGATGCTTTCTTGATAAAGATGGGGTTAGAGAATGAGGAGTTAGATTTTCTTAAGAAATTGATGGACTGGAGAGAATATTAAACTAGGAATTAGAAGGCCAATTCTCTTTCTCCCACCACAAGATTGTAATGTCATCAGGCTTCTGTTTCATCATAAACTAAA